>QWTY01019643.1:9227-23616 GCA_008033365.1 Pseudorectes ferrugineus | reverse complement strand
CCCTGTGTAGCAAGAGAAAATAAATAAGCATTAAGTCTAAGTAAACCCCACCCCTCCAAAAACCCCAAAAATTACAAAAATTGCTGCAGCCCAACACGGCAAGGAAGAAACTTCTTAACTCAACATAAGTCCAGAAGCACATCTCTGAGCTCTGTTAAATTCAAGAGCTCTGGTTTTGCAGACCTCAGCAGGAAGCTAACATCAGCCTTTCATGACAACAAAGATGCTCTGTGCATTTGAAATGGTTTTCATTATCCTGAATATATGTTAATCTCCTTAAACATGAAATAGATCAAACAAGCACAGATTCGTCCTTACCTCAAAGACAGAGAATTCCCAGACTATAAGGGAAAGTGATTCTGAGGTTTTAATGTACAAGAAGAGAGACTTATTGTTCAAAAGATGCTGCTAAAATGGCAATGTCTTTTTATGCTTACTTTTCATGAAGCTGTTTGCAAGGCAAAGCGCTTCCTTTGAAATGGTTTCTAACAGTTGTAGGATGTCTCAGAATTTTTTAACCCTGTAATAACACAAGGGAAGGAATTTTTTTTTTTTCAGCTCCTTATTTTCCTCATCCTATTAATCATCTCTTATGTAAGACACTGCTGCAGAAACCCCATTTCAGAAAGTCAAATGAAGCCAAATAATTTTGGCAGATAGAGATATCAGTATTTGTGCCTGACACATTTCAAGTGGCTTGGTTTCTTTCAAGTTTTGCTCCCTCAGAGGATTCAGCAAATGAGCATGTTTTCAAAACTATTCGGAGATTCTTAACAGTACTCGAATGAGCCAAAACAAATACTATCACCTTACCACTTAATGCTGTGTATCGTTTTAGTTGTTCTTTCATAATTTACATACAACTTTGATACCTACACAAAGTTTCAAGTCATGTTAAATCACTTTCAAGAAGCATTCATCATTACTGCTAAAAAAGTGTATTTATCCATCATATGGCAGAGTCACTTGTGCCTCCAAACTCCCACACACATCCAGGAGGACTTTGCCATAATCAAGGCCTGGCACTTTGCAGAAATTGAATTTACTTTTGTTTGTGCCAAAAGGAATTAAAAAGTTTTCACTGCTGAGAATAAGAGAGAGTGAGGCAGTGCTCAGCTGCTCCAGGAAAGCCAGCACGAAGTCAAGGTTCAGGGAAACAAAGTGTTTTCCAAGTATAAAAGGGTAAATGACAGACTGCCTTCATTAGGAAAAAATTATAAATGCTGGCTCAGGGAGATCTTTCCTTCCTGAAACTCAATGAAACCACAGATCAAAGGTACAACTCAACAGAATGTAGGAGGTTCGGGTAGGAAAACTTCACTGGGAGCTGAAGTTGTAAGTTTAACACTGAAGTACCTCGAAATTGCACACTGCCCTAAGATACCTAGGTATAGATACGGATATGGATATGGATATAAGACATGGAGGCTGCTTTCCTTCATTGGTCTATTTGTATATGTGCACACAAAGAAGAAATCAGTTTGATTGCTCATGTGGCAATTTCCTGAGTGAAAAGGTGTATGGCAAAGAAAATCCTGAACTACTGCAAGAGAGAGGGAAATCTGAAAGGCCCTTAAGACACATTAGACTGGAAACACCAACACTGGACATGGTAACTTCTGATGACCAGAGGCTGCTGCCTTCTGTCTATTTCTGCAGCATCCTCAGATATATTCCTCTGCCCTGTTAGGGGAATAGTCTACATCCCATGGAGCTTGCAGCAATATGCTGATACTCAACCAGCAGTTTTCTAAATTGCCCCTTGAACAGCACACACCAAGGTTGTTTTATGGTTTGCATGTAGCACAGGCTGCAGCTACATCAACATTTCAAGTTTAATTGCAAGCCAACATAAATACACTTTTAGAAATACTGCTTAGAAGTTATGTGACACATCCTGCTGGAAAAACATGCAAATTATTTCAGCTTCCTTGATGGGCTCTAACAAGATTTTACTTTTTAAAAGCTACTTAATATATATACACCCCTCCTAGGTATTTTTACAGGGACTTCTTAATTATTCAGCTGCAGCTTCTATTCTCAGTTCCATCAGAGGAAGATTTAAGAGGGACTGTAATGATCTGTAGGAATGAGACTGGACTGCTAAGTCACTTTTCAAGAGCTGCCACTGTATTCTGGAAATTAGTTGAGAAGAGATCTCTGAATTGCCTCTAGCCCCATTGAAATACACACAGTGAGACTGAACAGCTTGTCCATTTTACTGCATCAGCTAAATTCTGCACTTAACATATTAATTGCAGAAAAACCCCAAACAAATTTGACTTACAAATGGCTACAGGCCACTTACAAACACAGCAAAAAATACAGTTAATTATATTACTCTATAATTCTATGTTAATACTGTTCATCTGTTATCAAAGATGCTTATTTGGTCATAAATGATCTAATTTTGTTTTTCCAGGAACCATTCTAACAAATTGCTTTGGTAGAGGTCCGTCCATCTTCAGTCAGCAGTCAAGTTAGCAGGAATGTTATGCACTGAATTTATTATGTACTTCTTGTGGTTTCTTAACATTATTTTTGCAAGTTACTTTAAAATGCATTTTTGCCTCACACAGCTTTAACATCAGACAAACCAGTCCTATTTCATCCCATTTTAACCAAGCCACAAATTCATGAAAATTTTCATCCAACCTTTATGCTCTTAGATAATATTCCAGTAGTTTCAGGCAGAATTTCCATTCAGATAAGATAATTTTTTTAAAAAGCATAACCCAAAACTCCCTTTTGCACTTATTGTGATATAATATGATCAGCATACAATTAGGGATAAATAAAAAAAAGTTGATAGTTTCTCATATCCTACCAGCCAAATGCAGGCCAGAAGCAATGAATGCTGGAAAAAAAAAAATTAACTGTAATAATCTGAGGTTTATTATTATTTCATTTCACAGGCAGCCAGTCTTCCAAGCATACCATTTACCAGCCTGGTTGTACATGAATTAATTGCCTGAACAACTGGTTAAAATTCAGCCACTAGAAAACATGAAGGCTCCATTCTAAGGGTCGTTGGAGAAGGCGTTCCTGTGGCACTGAGCTGAAGCTACACAAGATGAGCATCCTCATGGTCAGCACATTTATGGAGTTCACCGGAAAATTTGCATCCCTGGCATTAATTCTCTCCCTCCTTCTGACAAGCTGTTAAACTCACCAGAACATAACCCATAGCAGAAATAAGCACTGTGTTCATCAACTGGACCATGATCCCTGCTGGACACATGCTAAGCAATCCTTGTGTTCTTGGAGCAACCACGACAAACTCCACAAGACTCTCACCAACAGAAGAAGTGGAAAAGTTTAGATACAAGGCTAAAGCAAGATTAAAAAAAAAAAAAAGGCAGCAAAGCAGCTTTCCACAGAACAAATGAAATAGTGTTCTGTCAGTATGAGGGCTTTTTAATTTATGGTGTGTATAGATTTTCTAAAAAATAAAACAGTGCCCCCTACCAAGTTTTTTGGTTCACTGAAACTGATTTCCCCTCTTCAAATTCAGAAACTGAACTAAGAGATTCACTTTTACTCAGTAAACTGACCCTGAGAAGTATTTACAATGATTCTGCTTTTTTTAGATTGAATTTATTAAAGTCTAGTGCAACTGCAGCAAATGATCCATGGAGAAGTCATTATGGAAGATGTAAGGGCAATAACTGTTCATGAAGGAAGTGGAGCCAGTTACAGGTTCAATCTACTCTTCTGAACAATACTTGAACAAATCTTGAGGGTATCTGGTGTCTAAACCCCTAGCTGTGAATGAGGATTGATGATTTTGTAACTCAAAACAGAAATCCATCACTTACAGCTGGTCAGATGGTGCAAAAAAGAAGAACACAAGAAAGAAGTCTTCTAAAGTCTTCAAACCAGGGCTATCAACTGCCAGCGAACACTTCACTCCTTTCTCATTTTCATCATATCCAAATCTGGTGACTAAGACTAACTTATTCATTCTGTGCAGCTCCTCAGTAAGTTTGGGATTTCTGCCTTGGAAGAATTCAATTCCAGCTGTAATATCCTCAGAACTGTAAGGTTTCTAAAGCCTGTTCTGAAGCCGTCCCTTTGCAGCACCATTCTTGTCCTGCTGTACCTGGGTGCTCTAGGAATACCACCACGGCTGTCTCCGGGAGTGTCTGAGCACCAAGCACAGAACTCTCTACGTGTCTGACCTGCTATAAAGCTACTTTCTGATCTTCACATTGCTTTTAAGTAAAGTATTTAAACTATTGATTGTCTTGGCCACAATCCAATTTTATTTAAACAGAGAGAGCCAGAGAGAGGGAGAGAGAGCGAGAGCCAAATAGCTCTATTTGTTGACCACACAAACAAAGGTTTGCACCTGTTATGCTGGAATAAAAGGCTGGGTTGTGGTGGACTCCCCTCGTTCACTGGTTATAATTCACTTGTCATTACACACAGAACTTTAAAAAATTTTTAAATTCGTACAGTTGCAGCAGGCAAGAAAATAGGAAAGCACACGCAGCTTTTGGAGACATTAACAGGCTATTCAAGATGTTGAAGAGCTACACAGAAGCAATTTGAATGTTTTTTACAAGTACTTTCTGGGGGTTTTTTTATCCATTACATTCAGCAGTAAGTAATCAGCTGCCAGCTTTAGTAAGACTGTTCACAGGGGTAAGGATGCTACTTTTGGTTAAAGAGTCTGTTGAAGCAAATCTCTTGAACGTAGAGAGGAGAAAATAATCCATAGGAATACTTCAGTGTGGTATGATGCAGGAAAAAAATAATCCAAAATGCAGGATCATTAAATTAATGCCATCCAATGTACTCTTTTAAACAGTGCTTTAAAAACAAATATTTCTATCAAAAAAATCAAAATTCTGAGACAAGTTTCACACATCTATATTCCGTTGGGTTTACAGTAGCTATCAGATGTACTAGTGTTGGGACACATATAGAACAGTCATTGCAGCTAAAGACAAAAGAGAGTAGAGCAGGAAGCTTCCAACTGAGAACCAGATGGCTCCCTAAGTAGGGAAGCCTCCTCCTCAAATTTGCCTCCAAGTCATTCTGTCCATTTAGAATGAGGTTTTCCTGTCAGAATAACAGAGTTTGGAAACATGTATTGTGAGATAAGTAGAAAACTCCTAGAGATCCAAAAAAATGTCCTTTGTCTTCAGGGAATTCCCTTCCCACCTGGTATAGCAGCCTCAGTCTGTAAATGGTCCTATTGAAACTTTTTTTTTCAGATTATGTGATTTACAACTCTCCCTCTAAGCTTGTGGGCTGTGGGTTTAAATTTTTAACTGCAATATGACATTATTCCACACCTGGCTCCCTTTGCACTTGATGTTAAGGAGAGTATAACAAACTTTTTTAAAGCAGTCTTGCCCCAAACATGCTCTGACTGTCAGTACAAGGAGCATCCACCAAGACTTTTGCAAAAGGCCTCCAAATTTTCAACTGCTTTGCTTGTTGATACTATATGCAATGTAACAGATAAAACAATCCCACCGTCTCATGAAAAATATTCTATGTGCCAGCAGAGAGTACTTTAAGCATTAATAAGTCCAAACATTCAGAGAATAAGAGAGTAGCTGCTACCAAATAAAAAAGTGATTCACAAAGAATCACAACAAAAAAACAAAATCACACATTATGGCATTAAGAACAATAAATGTGTGAGCCTAGCAGCTTCCAACTTGTGGCTTCCTAACTTTTTCTACACAGTCTTGAAACACATAAAAGATGAGAGTCAAATGTAACTAAATAACTCTAGGACTAGGACATTAAAAAGAAAATATTGACTGGAAAGGCAGGATCCCTTCTGCAAGTGCCTTGTGCTGTTACATACATAGTGTGTCTTCAAGCACTCAGACTGACTCCGTGCAACTAATTTACCTCTAAGAATACTTTTAGATAGTTACACTAATTCTGAGGCATTGAATAAGCCTCAAAGACAAACCAGCTGACCTGTATACCCACTGATTTGGTTAGATTTAACTTTGGAATCTCTAAGTGTCCTTGGTTGTGTGGTGGAACGTGTTCAATTGAGCATTTTCATTCCAGCACACTGCTCCATGCTAATTCTTTGCTGGCCTTCTCCAGAAGAACAACTTCTGAATGGCTGTTTCTGATTAATTGTTCAATCTAATTTACATTAGAACACTAGCAAATTATTTTTGCATTTAATATTCTTTTTTTTTCAATACAAATATATAACCAGACATTCAGACAAACAGATTGGAATACACTAGAACAAGGATTCTAGTTAAAAATATTCTAAGCTATTACTGCTAAAACGTGTTGGTTTTTTTCAGGTGGAATTTGAAATAGTGAAATAATTTGTTAAAGAGCATGTAACGTCCTAAGTAGAAGTTAGCTACTTTTTAAATGTCATCCTGCACATTAAAAACCTAAATCTCTGAAATTCTCAGCAGCAATTGCATATAGTGTATCATGGAACTGTACTTATTAGACAAATGGGGGACTCAGTCAAAACTTACTTTCAAGTTCATTATGTCAGAAAATTGCTCTTCCTGAAGCATTTAAAGCAAACTTCTGATGCACTGATGAAAATAAGAAAAAAACTTTTGCTCTGAAAGTCTTACTCTCCAGATGGTGCAGAAATATGGAACATAACCATAAAACTTCATGTTTACAAAGCACGTGAACAGAAAGATTATAACATTAATGAATTCTACTTTTCACCATCCCTTTTTTTTTAAGAGAAAAGTATATTTTTCTAACCCAGCTTCTCATTTCTAATCCATTCTTTTAATTCTGCAAAAATCCATGAAAATACCAAAGATTATTTTTTCCCCAAATGGCATTACCATATAAATGAGGAAAAGCCAGCAGGTACTGTCTTTAATTTTAGAGCTACTTTGCTTTTAGAATGAAATGCAGTATTATCTGAACAAAGCTGTTACCTCATGTGTTCAGGAAGTAGCCTGACCACGGACAACACCTTCAAATTAGCAAAACAGGTGAGAATTGACAGTGAAAAAGGTGCAGTCCTCAAGTGTCACAATTGGATCCCAACTGGATAATCTTCCCCCTCAAGGGTAAGGCTGTGTCCTGCCCTCCAGACCCGTGTTCTCCTTAGAGCAGCACTGTCCCTTTGCCCTGCCATCTCAGCTCTGTACTTTGAGTCTCACATAAGGACTTCACGTCACCACTGCCTTCTCCACACGTGCAGTATCCTTAGCTTTGTATTTCTTGGGCGCTCCTAGATTCTTGCTCCTTGATCCAGTCTCGCCATGGAAAGAGTGAATCCAGCCCCTCTGAGCTGCAGATAAGGTTATCAGCTGGCAGTACTCACAGCAGCTCATCAACAGGTGAACCCCCCACCTGATATAATGCCATTTCCCTCTGTGCTCTAGAGTGGAAAATTAAGTGCATTTTTACATGCCAAGTTCCTGTGTATATCTGTATCAGAAAACCCATGGGTCACCAGGGCATAACAGAGGAGAAAATGTTTTACTTCTCTTCTCTTCCCAATACATCTCCTTCTGTGGCCTACTTGTTAAGGATATCCTAATACTGGAAAGGGAAGGCCACATTCTCTCACTTTTCCCACTGGAGGTGTACATTTCTTTGTCCCCTTTTGCAAAATAACTAAATTATTTATGTTTCAGAGAGAAGATCACTACAGCATATTAAATAGCATGTTTTATTAGAATTATAACCTGGCACCAGTCTCTTCCATGCTGCTGACTGCCTTGAGTACACCAGCTGCACTAATTTACATTCTATAATATGTATAGGAAAGTTAACAACGGTGCAACCCAAAGATATTGACTTGGGAAGATTTAGTGAATTTTTGTAAGAACACTCTTGTTCCGTTCAGGACCATGTGTTGATTGAGCTTAAAGTATAGAAAGATTCTGTATCAGAAGATATCTGAATATTGACCTGAAAGGCAAGATCCCTCTGAGCTGCTGTCTAGGTTTCCTTTAGCCAGTAAGCTGAAGCAGGCACCATTCATCTCATTCTAACACAGCTATCCAAATTAGGTCAGATGAACCACATCCGAAAATTAATTGTCCGTTTCACTCCAGTGGCTGCAAAACAAGTGTAACCAGTTGGCTGAAGTACAACTACAGTGCAGCCTCCTCAGGTTAGATCAGATGAATCACATTTAAAGTGTATCTCTTGCTCTATTAAAGCCTGAAAGATCACCAGCCTGGCAGAATTCCGTAATGAAAAAGCAAGACTGAAACATGATTGCACTGCTTGCCTAGCAGTATGGACACGGATGCCAGTTCCCTTGGAGAGGGATTTTCACTACCCTTCCATACAAGTTGCTTCCTGAAAGTAAGATCTGTCCTCCCCGTCAAAGAAAAAAAAAATTAAAATAGTTTATAGGTGACTTTGCCCTGCTGAGCCAACATATGGCACTTCAGTTAATCACGGCAGGTGTTCCTGCTGGAACCACGATTATTTCAGCTAACTATGGAATGATAAACAGGGAACGCTGGAATAATGAGAAGCAAGTATGGAAAGGAAAGGTCAGGGAAAAGTCCTAGCGCTTTTAACACCTGATATTTTAGCTTATGGAAGAACTGAATTCTCCAGAGAATTAGAGTCAATCATGGCCTGAGGAAAGCATTTCCTAGGGTACTCTAAGTACTAAGAACATCCTAAGTCCATCTAAGGTACTTATGGGGCCACAGCATGGCGACCATTGCAAGCCTCACAAATGCCACTATATGATCTGTACATCCCTACAGGCAAGTTCCCATTCCAAAGGTGTTTGGACAGGAAGCTAGGATATACTGTAATTTAGTGGCTTTGGTCATACAGGAATCCTGAAGGGATGTGAAATGAAAACAAGTTTTCTAAATCCCTGACTTGCACCTTCTTGATGGAGCCACACTTCCTCTGTGATCTGCTCAGTGTCACGACTGAAATGCCTGCATATTTGCCTTCTTTGGGAAATCACCCCCACAACAGGTCCAAAACAGCCAAGACAGTGGCATAAAACTTGTATCCATACAGCTGTGATGGATGGCTTTAACACACCACAAGTGACACTTAAAACCTGCAGTTGCTACTCTAGTCCTTAAATAAAAACTAGGATAATCTTCAGTCCAGTCATGGGTTCGAATGGCACATTTTAGTTACAACCTGGTTTCAGTTCTGTGTACAGGCTGATTAGTCAGGCTGTGCGTGGGAGAAACTGATTTCACTTATATGGAAAACTCAGTAACACAGTAGCAGCTGTGTTGTACATCAAACAGCATGACTAGAAATGCATCTATGGGCACATGAGAGCAACCCTTTAGCTTGCACTATATAAATCAAACCAAGTCATCCAACAATATGACTAATATTACAATGAGCTACTTATACTTATTTGTTATTTTAAATGCTATAATAAGGTATTCTGAACGAAAAGCAGTGCACTACAGTCTAACAGACTGAACAATTGAAAGTCCAGAATTCCAATTAATTCAAGTATTTCCTCATTTCAGTTAAAATATTTATTGTTTATTTTTAAGGTATTTTACCCCATCAGACATAAAAAGTGATAGAGAAACAATACAGAAAGCTACTGCTGAGTGGATGTTGAGCAGGTTCAATTCCTGCACTGATTCAAATCTGAAAGCAGGTGAGGCTCTTACGTCTCTGTACACACACATGGTAATGTGGCAGCTTATTCCTCTGCCCTTTTCTGGTCTCTCTGTCCTGCCTATCTGAAATGTTACAGCTGTTCCATTTTCCTGGTTTGCAAAAACATTTAGCAACCCTCATACTCCTAATTCACAGATTTGAAAGAAATATCCTCAACAGGGCCATTTATTTTACTGCAACCACACATAACAGAACCCGGACTCCTTTAAGGAGCGTGTGATCAGGGTTTGAAGTTACTGTTATCTTCTTAAACAGGTGCATTTACCACTGAATAGAACAAAACATTATAGAACATTATTTCAGAATAACACAATGTAGTTCATCTAATCTTAGGTTTCTCTGCTACCCAGCAAAGCTACAGGAACAATTTTAATTTATAGTCTTTTAGGAAATTCAGAGCTCCTGAGGCTGACTTCTCTCAGAGAGCAGATCTCTTGTCTGTCAGGGTTCACACCATTACCTTTGCCCAACGATCCGTGCTGGAAGGCATCGTTTTGCCTTCCTCTCTCCTTCAATCCCATCAGTCACCCAAACAGCCCATGGGAGCTCTCTTCCACGAGAATGCTGCTGTTTGATGGCTAAACTCAGCAAAGCCACTGGACTTTTGATCAGGGTATTAGAGCATAGCCCCCCACCTGCCTGCCCTGACAGCCTGACACAGCCATTTCAGCATCCCAACACAGCAAACACTGGACATGTGAGTGACACCAGAGCTGACCACTGGCAGACAATCCATGTGAATACTCCTGACTCTCCTCCCAAAGCAATAACTACAAAGAAAAACCTCAACCAGCTTGAAATGGTTACATAAAGATGACAAACCATCAGTCTGAAAGAACTGCACTACTATCATACAAAGAGGAAAAAAAAATAAAAATCCACCCTAATATTTAAAAGCCATATTTTACATAAGCATCAAGCTTAGAAATTGACAGCCACATCCACTGAAAAAGAACACCATGTCTCAACTCCCACAGAGCACAGCTCAGCAGGAGTCACAGGCATCACAACTGTGAGTGCAACCACTCAGCAACGACAACAAATTTCAGCTATAAGGGACCATCAATAGTTTATGAAGCCTCTGCCTCTTGTTTCTCCCCTCCCCCATCTCACCAGAAACAAGAAGAAATACTGTCTGAGGGTCCTCCAGGGGTCTGGCTTTTCCAGAGCCACCTTCTGTAAGAGAAAACTTAAGTTTTCATTGGTCATAAATTGCCAGTACATAAAGCACTAAAATTCTCAACACTATTTGATTTCAAACTGGCAGCTGTAAAACACAGTAAAAAGAGAAAAAATCAAACCACCCCAAATCCTTTTGGTTGAACACGTCTGTATCAGGACATGAATCATAGAATCACCACATCATTCAGGTGGGAAGGTTCCAACCTCCCAGGCAAAGCACAGATACACAACTCCTCACATACGTGAATTATTAATGCCCAATATATACAGAAATAGACAACAGGCATTTGTCAGATGAGTCTGTGACGTGCAACAAATTTTTGGGACTGCCCTCATGGCCCATTACTTCCAAGAATATGCCTTGCAGCCATTTGCCTGGACATCTGGGCTCAATCACCTCGGCAATTGTTCCCTCCAGGAGTCAGGAACTGCCACTTCTTTGAGAGATGTTTGCCCCAGTTCCAAAAAACTGGATCTCTTCAGGCTTCTTAGATGCAAAGGTGTTATTGCTGAACTGCATATAAACTAAATATCTTCTGAAATACACAGCAAAATGGCGCTGGCTGGTCAGAAGACAGTGCTGTGTTTATACAGCACTATTGGGAATTTCCAGATCACAAGCTTCTTTTCTATGCAAGCCCATCCAGAATTGATTTTCTAATATTAAAGATAGGATATCTGAGACAACAACTCTATCAATCGGCCCATCACCCTTATAAATTAACTGTATTACAAACTTGGGCTTTGTTCAGGTGCAGCACAATGGATTACTTCACCCAAGAGAATAACATTTATTTCTAATGCTTTTATTGATCTTCATTTTTGTTATTTGCCTGAATGCTGCTAAAACCATGGTATAAGCAAAGCAGCCTAAAGCTTAGAACACGCCAAAAGTCTTAATATACTACATTACATCATCCATGCTGATCAATATTTTCCTTTAAGCCACTGCTGGAAAAACATGCAGTTACCTTTCAGTAACTTCTGTAACAATTCATTAGGATTAAGAGATATAGGCTTAACTATTACGGATGTTCTTTTCATGCCAGTGAACATCAGCTTTTTCTGTGCATTCAAAGGCTTTCACATAATCACTCGAGTGACGCTACTTGCCAGGTGACATTCACATGAATTTTCATGATGTTCTTTTTCTATGCTAACAGAGAACCCAGATTAATCATGAAAAATCTATGTGATTCCAGAAAATTCAGAAATATGCAACAATCATAAAGCATATTACAATTTCAGGAAAACACAGATTCTGGGTCTTTTGAGCCCCTGAAAAATACCTGGTTTACTTCATTCTGCAAATGCAGGATTATTGGAGTTTTATCAGCAGATTTTTGGCTGATAGCCAAGCCTAATTCAACACAACAGTATTTCAGTATTATGCTTTGGGATTTTATTAATCTTGTTATTTCAGTGAAGTTACACTGACTTAAAAAACAATGACAGTGAGTTAGGCTGAGAGTATTTTAATTCCTTTTGTATACTGGGTTGTATAGAATTGTGAGCAGTAGAAAAAGAGAGAGTTAGAACTTGAGTTACTTATATAGAGAATAAAAAGAAATACTAAAAAAAAAAATCTGTAAATCATTAAGTAAATGCCACAAGAGGAAAGAAGGAAAATTACACTTCTTAAAAAGCACCCCAAAACATAACAGTTTATTTCCAACAAAAGCTACTGTTCAATGGATATGCAAACTTACTCACTGTATTCCAAATGATCCAGTCTTTGTCAGCTCCATAAATCACAATAAATCATATGCAACATATTTAAAATAAACAATGGAAGAATAAAATGACCCCTCAAAAGACAAATAATCCCTAGTTCAGAAATGTTTTGGAAACTGATAACTTGTATATGCCTGACTCCACTCAATTCCCAGTGGTAATAATAGATTAATGCTAAATTCATTAATCACTGGAAAAGACAGAACTGTTACAAAAGAACCGTGCTGGAACTGCTGCACTGATGTTCCCCACGGTGTGAGATTAATGTGTGGCCTATACAATAAGCACCACGCCAGTGATATTGCCATTTATAAAACTGCCTTAACCTTTTTATTCAACAGCCTGCCCTGGCAATCAAAGCTATTGAGCGCATTGAGTTTTTTGATCCCACTGCCCCTTTGTTTTGCTCACAAGTCACGAAACTACAGAGTCCAGTGCCAGCTTTCTATGTTATAATCAGTATCTTGCCAAGGTAGCAATGTCTTATCAGCTTTGATCAGCTGGACACTCACAGTCTCACACACACACTGGAACTGACTTCCAAGTGCTTTTGTGGCAATTCTCAAGAGCTGGTCAATGTTTCCTTACTTACAGTGTTTCTCAACTTGTCTGATTCCTTCTTTTATACCTATTCAGCATGCTCCCCATGCTTCCTAATTTTCCATTACAGCAAGGAATTTGTAAACACTCAATAAATGCAACATTTCCCACAGGTATTACTGCAAATCTTCCATTGCTTGACAGAATTGCCACATACCAGTAGGATGCAAGTGCAGTGGCTTCCATTAACTGAAAGAAAACTTCATTAACGGCATTAATAGCACGAAGAACATATACAAGTAAAGTAAAATCTGTCTGTCCCCAAATTTGCTTGCAGCTGGCTCAGCAAAGCCTCTGTAACAGCAGGCTCAAAGTAGTCGGCAGGGCAGCAAGAGCAGGATCACACGGCAGAGACCTGAATTCTATTCATGGCTCTGCCCTTCACCCACTAAAGTGTCAAACCCAAAAGTTACATCATCTCTCTGCTTCAGATTCCCAAAGTAGAAACACCCTTTGTGACTGCAGAGAAAGCACGAGGTGTAAGAGCAATGTTTTCCAATACTGCAACCTCATTATGGGTGTTGAGTACATTTTCAGTTCTGTGGATATGTTAAGACATCTCAAGAACAGTGAGAAAGCTTTGTGGTCCTCTCCAAGAATGGGATCAAAGTGCCTGATCTTCCAATGACTCATTTTAAGGGCAGGGGCAACACCTGAAGCTAAGTGTCAGCATAAAGGAAAATCCAGTCCCAGTTTTTAAATTTCAGGTAGTGGCTTTATTAAAAAGATCACTCTTCAAAAAAAAATAATCCTAAGCCTCAAATGTCAGTGCTTGACCAAATAAACAACACAGTCAACTGATATCTTCCACAGACTTCTGTGTTATAACCTTGTTATTTTCAATTATATGAACTTAAATTTCATAAGCCAGGAAGTCACAGAAATCTGGAGATCAAATTGCCACCTAAGGGACTTCAAAATGAAATGTAGATTTTATCTGGAAGAGGCTTGTTTGCCTTTTAGCTTTAGAACATTTACAGCACATCTTACTTATATTTTCAACGATTTCCCAAAATTTTGAAGGTAGAAACCAAAATGAAATCTAGGTGAAATCTGCCAGGCACTGGGGCTCAGATTCAGGCAGCAGTTGCCATACAGTGAGGCCCCCCAGAAGGTCATTTCATTTAAATAATGAAAAGGACTTCATATATAAGTATTGAAAACCTTGACAACTATAAAACCAACCCCTGAACCAGTGACTGAAATGCAGGTATCACCCTTTCAGGTATTGCCTATGTTGCTGATTGAAATTTTTTTTTTT
>QWTY01019642.1:0-13065 GCA_008033365.1 Pseudorectes ferrugineus | reverse complement strand
CAGCTCCCTCAGCTACTCCTCATGGGAACTGTGTTCCAGACACTGCACCAGTTTTGCTGCTTTGCTTTGGACACGCTCCAGCACCTCAATGTCTTGCACTCACAGCGTTGTTTAATTTCTTCTTGTTCATTTGCACTCGTATTCCCTTTTTCACTTGCAGCCGGCTTCCCCGGGGAGCGCAGCTTTGCTGTGGGTGTCCGGGAGCAGAGGAACCGAGGGCTGCTCCCTCCATTGCCACCACGAGAGGTCCCCCCAGCCCCGCCAGCCGGGGCTGCCGGCCGGGCTGCACAGTCACAGCAGCCGCTGTCGTCTTGGGAAAGCCACTTCGTCAAACTTGGGTGCCTAAAACGCAGCACCTGGCTGTGAAATTTATTTATGGGTTTTTTCCCCCCACAATGGATATATTTGTATTGGGAATAAGAACAGGAATAGTGAGATCCAGCAGAGAGCAGAGTCTACTTGTAATTTATCCACAAAAGTGTGTAATGATGTTTGAGGTTCTTTTACGTAAGAAGGTGCTTAAAATAATCGTATTTGCAAATTCCTGCCTCGTAGTCTCATCTGTGCAGTTATATGTGCCTGTGTTTGAAAGACGGGAGTTATATGTGTTGTTCTTTCAATAGAGTAAGTTAGAAAAAACAAACTAAAAAAACGAGAACTAGGAGAAAAAAATACATTGACTAAATATTCGGAATAATTTAGAAAAACATTCTGTCTCTCCAATAAACCCAATTACTGTCTATTCTCTCCAAAGCTACTTTTAAAATTATAATGGGTGTGCAAACTTTTTGGTGCCAGAGGTGGCCCCTAGCAAATGGATGTGCATTAAACCTTTTCACACAGCACTTGTCACTGAATCATATTCGGAGCTGCATTTTGGTAGGCATCGAGATGACTTCAGGCAGGGGTGTGCTCCAGCTGAATTGTGAATATGAATAAAGGTCCGTGGCAGTGAAAGTGACACATATCTCTGCAATATTCATCAACATGAAAGGCAGGTGCAGGCAGCAGCAAATTAGCCATCCTGTTAGGTTTGGTCAATGCTGCATCTCAATAGTTGTCACTCATTTTTTAAAAAATTAATTAAAAATAATGTGAGAGACCAACTCGTTGCAAATTAAGTGCTATTGCAAAAGGTAGTGGGGAGGAACAGATTGGCCTAGTTGTACAATTAGAAAGAACCAGGGGCTAAATTTGGTGAGATTGTGCCCTAGCCTTAATCCAACAAAGCATGCATTTAATTTTAAGTTTGTAAGCAAATTGTTGACATCAGTATGGTTATTCTCATGTTTGAAACTATGCACCTGTAAAAATGCCATACAGGATTGGACCTCTCCCTTCAATACCCTCAGAGTGTTCACACAATAGTGCTCTTTGTAGTGTCTGAAAATCTGGTTCCTCAGCTTCCTTTGCCTGCAGTGATACTGCCTCATATGAGAAACAGGTAATTTTGGGCCCAGTCCTACCATGAGCTCCACTTAGGCAGATGTCAAAGCCATGAAGGGTCTCTATAGCCCAAGATTCTTAAAACCTGTTTGCACTAACTGCAGTGATGAATCCAGATGCCTGTTGCATTCTTTCCCCATCAAACTGAGTTTGAAAATATGACAAAATAACTTCAGGTAAGTCAAGATCATTGCTGCATCAGGGGAACAGCTTTAGCTTGCGTAAAAATTAGGCAGTGTCTTGTCTTGACAAAATGCCCTGTTCACTTACAGCCTCAAAATTGTCAGTGACTTATGATTAGGACACTGTAAGAATACAGTCCAGCAGACTTAAATGTTTGTTTACCTAAGCTCCCTAAAACTCTTGGTTAATTCCCAGATAAAGAATGTTCAGTAAGCATACAGCACTGTTACCAAGTGAAACTGGGGAGTGAGGCTGTGTCGGAATGTGCGGTGCCTCAGTACAAACCTCAGTGAGGTAGTGCAACACACAAAGCACAGTGCACGTGTTTGCATGCACCAGTCATAAACGCTTAAGCTTTAGCACTGGGTGACCCAGGGGGAAGTGAAGTAACCTTGTAAGTGGCTGATTAGAAGGGAAAAATGTTATCCTGTCATTAAAGAGTAACTGAAGAGAGGAATAAATTTCCAGACCAAAGAGACGAACTGAAAGAATTTGAATTACTTTCTGATGCTAAGTATATCAGGCATTTGGACAGTGGCCATCGCGGCAAAGCTACTGTGTGGTGAGCCAGGAATCAAGTTCACCGCGGAACTGCCACCACGGAGGAGTGGGTGAGGAGTGCCCTTCCCAAAAGGCACTGGCACACTGGTTGCATGGACTCGTGTTGGAGCTCAGTCACGCAGTAAGTTAGAAGCTTTACAAAGTGCCAGGTTGATGCTTTACAGTAGTGCCTTCAGCCACGGCACCCGCTTTTTGTTTGGATATCAAAGAGACAGGAAAAATATTTGTGTGCATGTGTATTCCTACAGGCATTAAATTCCACTTTGAGAAAATAGAATCTGATCCTTAAAAGGGGCTGCTGCAGAGATTAGACCACAAATTTCAAAAGCAGTTGCCTTGAGTCTGCCAGCTGTGTACTTAAACACTTGAATTAAAGTTCTGAAATTTTTATTTAGTTGATATTTCTAACATGAATGAAAACTGCAAGAGAGGGCTTATATACAAATACAAATTGGGGTTTTGAAGCCTAGTCTCTTCTAAAAATCTTAGCAATTGTGTAGAAAGGACTTGAACAAACCCATATGTTTGCATCAGCTTTGAAGAAAGAAAACAAATGAAAACCTTCTTTTTAGGGCACACATTTCTACATGTTATTAAACTATTTATGATCACACTTATTTGTATAAAAGGGCTTTTTCGTATTTTTTTCATAGTTCAGTGTCTTACTTTACAATGGTTGGTACCAGAATTACTATAGAAATGGGGAAACTATATTATATAAAATCTACATATCAGCAAAAATTCATGCATGGAAGCACATGAAATATGTAAATAGATACAGAGGGCATAACTAAAGTCTCAGTAGCAGAGTGTGTGCTACACAATTATCACCACTGCAGTTGCTCTTGGGTGTCGTGTTTTTCACCCATCACTTAATTTCCTCTTTGTTTTCTTCTCTTCCATAACATGGAAACAGTGGTTCCAAGATGCAGTTGCTGCCATGGGGTGCAGAAGGTGCCTTCTGTCCTTTCTATTCACCTTCTGCACAACTTTGACTTTTATTAGGGAGTGACCCTCCTGCTGCTTTATGAGCTGAAGTGTAGGACTGACTTCTCCAAAATAGATGTTTCTAGAAATGCCCCATTATCTGCAAAAAACCCCAAGTCCCTGAATATGTTTTTTGATGTCATTGATATTAATTCAAATCTCATCACTGCAGTACAAATTACAGCTGAATTTGGCCTTTGCTGGCTTTGAAGCAATAAGGGAAAACATGTGTGTAATCATTAACATCTGTGAATTTGCACATTTTGAGGCGCGTTTTTAAATTAAACGAATGTGCTCTCTGCAGATCTTATTAGTTGAGTAGGCATAAATCCTACAGCTATATTGAAGTCTGAGGTGCAAATAACAGTAAAGCTTTGTCTTCAAATGCTCACAAGACTTTCAATAAAATATTCTACATTAGGCAGTAGCTTTATCATAAAAACTTTCAGAAAAACCTACCGGCCATTATGCTGAGAGTAGGACAGATCAGGAATAAATACATAAAGACAGTGTTTTCAGGAAGAGGTAATAAAGACCATATTTGGATAATATAGACCATATTACCTCTATTCATACACTTCATCTTGCTTATGTCCTTAAATGGTCACTGCTACTGTAGCACTAGACACTGCCCAGAGGGAGGATTCTGAGTTTGAAGTGCCGTTCGATTTCCTCTTTAATACATTCAAAACGTTTTAATACATCTAGGACTTCACCAGTTACCCACCTGTGATGCAGCAGACATTTTATTTTTTTAAATAATCATCACACATTTGAAAATGCCTAGTGAATCTGCTCTGCGCATTGAAAAGTGGGCCTGCACAGAAGTGTTGTTCCCAGAATCCAGCAAATGGCTCTGAACAATAGTGGAAATATTCCAACCATTTCCCCGTCATCCTATTTAAAACTGCACCCACACACTGAGAACCATTTAAGCGTTTTAATCCTGTTAAATGTTTGGACCCGTAGAGGACAAATTTGCTCCTAAGCACTGGAGTTACCTTTGTAAAGGTTAGAGGGTTTTATTTTTAATTTTTGTGGCTCTGCCTGAAGCACAATTAGCTGCTAAGGTGCTCCATCATCTGCATCCAGCTCCCTGACTGGCCAGGCCAGGCATCTCTTGGAGTTCACCGTAGCTTTAGCTTAGCTCATATCCCCACATGTCCTTCTTATGAAAAGCAGGTATCTGAGGTGAGATGGCTGGCATGCACATGGGTTTAACCCAAAATGTGATCCAGACATGGCCTTTGTGCACATTCTGAGTCAGAAACTCAGATGTTTCCCAGGTTATGGTGTCTAGACATAGGCTTAAAGCTTCTGGGACAACAATTTACATTTTCCTGCACACAGGTTTCTCAGCTGCATAGTGGAGGTAAGATGGTGCTGTCTGTGTTGCTTGTTGTCAGGGGTAAGAATGGTTTCCTGAGATCCTTATTGGGAGTTAAGATATGCACACCCTAATTTCTGTTTAGATCTCTAGCCAGTATTATAATTAATACATGCACAATAATTTGTTGCAAAGTGTTAGGGCATCTCTATAGAGCATATCATACTTGATACTATGACAAATCAAAAGGGGAGATTAAACTGAAGTTTGATCTCTCAAGGATATGTAATGTGTGCTTCTCTGCTACAACCCGACTGCGGCGATGACTGTGGTGATGCCACATACCACATAAATGCAGAATGCTTATAAAAAAAAGTATGTCACACCACCTGTTCTCATCCAGCTTTTCTTTTTTTAACTAAGGCAACTGCAAGTGAAACGCAGACTTTCAAGCCAAAGAAACTCTCCAGCCAGCATCCAATTTCAAAGGGTTCATATTAAAATTGTATGAAGAGAAATCCGACAGGAATAACTCTGGGAATTCAAAAGCACAAAAACTGGCAGTTTCAAATTCCATTCTGGAAGATGACCTATTTTTAGAGACAAATGAAAAGTTCTGCTTCACTTTAAAACTGTTCTATTTCTGGAGGTCCAGCCAGCTGCCTTCTCAATAAAAATGAGTAATAATAATAACTACAACATGTGAACATTTGCCTTCTCACAAGGGCTTGCAACTTTTTAAAAAAGCATTGCTTACAGTCACTGCAGTGATTGCATCCGTGGCCACACTCACCATAAGTGAAGGTAGCTTAAACTTTTGGCAGCAAATTTTGTTAGGAATTATTCTAGGTAAATAAATGAAATGCAAGCTGTCAGGAAAAGTGTGCATCTGGACACCTGTTTTTCATTTATAACATTGGATTAGGTTCATCTCATCCTGAAGGCAGGAAAAGCATCATCTGAATCCATCTGCGAAAAACTGAATAAATGATAACTTATGCAAGAATGCAGAAATTCCCTTTCAACTAGAAGTAAACAAAATGGGTCACTGGTAACTTGGCCTGCCATCCATTACACAATGCCAACTGATGTTTATGCATTTAGACAACACATCTCAGCACACTTTTGAATACAGAAGCCCTGACTGTTTGAATGGGTAGTAGCCTCCCAGTTAATATATGAATATTGTTTTCAAAGCTCAGTACTTTCTGGGCAGAAGGAAAAAGAACAAAAAATGGTGAGTTTTAGTTCTGTAAACAGGAGGACTCTGTGATTATCTAAAGTATAAAGTCTTTTCTACCAGCAAATTTTCTAACAAAACTCCTTTGGCTTCACATTCAGAAGGGCTTTATTGCAGCTGAAGCAATGATACACACATAAAAGAAGATGCAAGAGTGGGTACCAGGCTGCCACACACACACGTGCATGCACACACTCATATACATGCATGAAGGTGTGTGACACTTTTTCATCCTTCTCTATATGAACATCCCACAGCTATTGCCTTCAGCTAACATTCAGCTTCCATATTATGCTGATGGATCCAATTCATGGCTGATGAACGGGTCTTCAACCAGTAAGTTTGGCAAAAATAAGTAAATACACATATCAATACTTCCAAATTAGTATTGGTTTTGCCCAAAAGTATAATAAATTACATTCTTACAACAGTGAAGAAGTAGAATATCACAATTGCTACATCACTCTAATGATTTTTTCAAAAAAGGGTTACAACTTTCAAGTAAAAAGTCATTGTCATGAAAGATGACATGATTGTCTCCTAAAAAAAAATTAAGGCAAATCCATCTTTATGCAATTAAATATGTATTTCCTTAAACAGTTGCATTTCTGAAAAAAACATTAATTCTGTTTGTGGACAGAAATAGCCTCAAATAAATAAAAACGATGAATCAGAAATTAACTCTATCTCAGCTGAAATCAGGACAGCCTCTGTTTCAGTGTGTTTGCATCTAAATTAGTCCTTTTTTGACTTGCTAATTCCTGTACTGTTACTTGCCAGTACAGCCACTCATTTTCATTACAGAAATCTAAACTGTGAAACAAGAGCAATATAATAGTTAATCAAATACTATACAAATAGAAGCATTTGTATCAGGGCCTTAAGGGCATTGGCTGATTTTAGATTGGAGTTTTATCTTGCACATCCTATCATCTAGTGTAAAATTTGAATATAAATTTGAGTGAAGACATTTAGGTAAGCAATACCAAAGCAACTTCAGCAGCATCTCCAGTGTCTGGGTTTTGCAAATCATCTGCATATAAGGACACTTCTTTCTTTATTTATTTATTCATTACACCCTAATGTTATCTAGGCTTACCCATTTTGAGGTGCTTGTTCCAATTCCTTTTTTGCGAACATATCAAGATGAGAAGCCAAATACAACTTCTGACAAGAATAACTCAGCAAGACTGTTCTCAGAGAGACACCCTTAGATGGGTTCATTATTTCATCCTAAGCAAAATTTGCAGCTGTTAGGTGCTGACTGAAGACCTTCCAAATTTTTCCTTTTTGTTGTGGATCTTTAGATATCATTGGTTTTGTATATATCTGCCCAACATGTCTTGACAGCTACTTGATCTCATATTATCTGATAAGAAAATGTAGAATAATTTACTGTTATTAATTATAAACTCTCTTAAGTGCTACTTTGCAAACGCAGAAGCAGCAAAGTGTACTCATATGCAAAGTGTACTCACAGAAAGTGAGCAACGTATGAGTATGCCCTGACAAGTTTACCATCTAAGTTTTGCCTTTATTCCCAGGAAAAACTCTTTTCCTTATGACTTCACTCCAGCTGGTTCTGGGGAAGGAAAGATAAAAGGGTGCTGGGCTCTGCTGCACATGCTCTGCTCAGCCATAGGCAGATCTCTGAGCTCCCTCAAACCACGCAGGCACCCCAGCTGTCGAGCTGCTGAAGGCACTCTTGGTGTCACGTTTCCCAGCACCCACAGGGCTGGGAGCATCCTGGTCTAGCAATACAGCTACAATAATAAAAGGGCTGGAATAAAATTTTAAATAAAAGCAGCTATGTAAAAAATCAAGAGAAAGCCAAGTTTGCCACTCTTTCTGTAGCTGCAGAGAGGCTTGTGGGCCTCTCTGTGTACTTTGCTACCAATGGTTGCATGTCTGCCAAACCCATCTCCCGAGCCTGGCAGACCTTCAAGGCATCTGTATTAACAGAGTCCTGAATTTAAAGGAATAAATTTTTCTGAGAAGTATTAAGTATCTCATACTACACTAGCATGTTTGCATGGATGTCAGTCCCGAGCTGGCCCTTGTCTGTCAGGTTCAAAATGCAAGTGCCCACGCAGGCCCATGCAGACACAGCACAAATGTCTGTATTTTTCTGGTCTCCATATACATGCATATACATTCCTTCCCAGTCCCTCAGAACTATTTTTCCAATGAATTTAAGATCACTAGCTCTAAGATAAAGCCTTAGCTTTTTTCTTTTTCATTAAACCAAATTCTCTCATGATGAATATGGATATAAACCTGCAAACCATTAGTTCTTTCTCTAGTCTTTATGGATAAAATTCAGCTCTGGCACAGATGGCTGTATATATCATCTTGTCCTAGATGAAAAGATTGCAGAAAAAGGGGCTGCAGGATTTTCTATTCAAAGTAGCTCAAACTCTTAGGAAAAAGGTCTCAGCTCCACTGCTTAAGTTGTTGCATAGTGCTACAGCCTCCAGCACTGATTTTGGGGGGGGGGGTGTTGCTGTGAAGTCAGGGATCCCCACAGCTATGCAGTTTGCCTGGCAGCAAGACATGAAGGTCTAAGTCTGCAAATGCTAAACCACAGGGTGCTCTCCCCTAAACTCTCTGTGCTGTACCTCTAATACTGCTGCAGGAATATTTGTGATCTCCCTGCTCCTGACACATTGTTCCTTAGACTTCAGTAACAGCACTCACAGGAGCAGAAACCTACAAAACAAAACAAAACAAAACAAAACCAAAAAAACGCAAAAAACCCAGTTATCAGGAGCTTTTATGATCTAATATTTCAATCTCTTCATGGATTAAGCTAACTAAATGGAAGTAAAAAGTGCCTTTCCTGCAATGCCAGTTCAGCTATGAGGTTCCTCCAATTCAGCATGAAAGAGGTTTACCAAATCCCCTGTTAATACACTACAGTGCTGGGTCCCAAGCTAAGACTGATGGAATGAAATAGCTTTTGATTATGGAGCAGATTTTCAAATGAAGCCCTAAGTGCCTAATTCTTTGCCTTGAGATTATATCTGAACATTTTTTTACAGATCTCAATCCCTCTGAACTTTAAAACTTTACAATAGCATAATTGATTTTAATCTTTCCTAAGCACTTATCTGATATATGAAACTAGATACTTTATATTGTGATGCAGCCCTCAGGCTTTAAAATTTGTAGATGCAGTTACTGTGAAAAATGAAATATAGAATCAAATATTATATCTCTAATGACAGTGTTAGACTTCTCAGTTTATGGTTTTATTACTGTGATTAATATACAGCCCCTGTGCTTGATGTAAAAGGAGCCCACAGTTGTGAGAAGAACTTTTGTCCAATGTAGCATAAACCAATATTAATAATTGACTTCACTGAAACATATTGTCAAGGACACTAACTCAGCTATGGAGGAATGTTTATAACACAGGATTTACAGGATAATATTTAGGATCTTCGGCACTTCTGCCATGACTATGTCATTTTAATGCGCAGCAATGTCAAATTCCACAGACGAGTTAAATGCTTGGAGCACCGCTGTGGAGTGGGGCCAGGTGAACATCTAGGTGATGGGGCAAAAGTCAAATTCATAACCAAAATTAGATATTGAAGTGTCCACACTACCTGGTGGAGTCTGAAGCATCTACAAATGTGATATTTACAGGAGAGCACACTGATTGTGTAGCCAAATACATGAACCAGTAGAAAATGGGGAGAGAAGGGTAGGTCCCAGTATCTTCCTGGGGGCCTGAGGGTGCAGCACCCTGCTGAAAGATCTGCTCGCAGCCAGCTCCAACCAAAAATATTTATGGATGCCTTTGATTAAAAAACAGTTGTTCAAATTGCATAAGAATTTTGGACTAGATTATCCCTTCTTTCAAGGAAAAGGATTTAAAGATGGATTGGTTGTATTCAGCCAGACTCACACTTTCATCTACCATGAGTGAAGCAGAGCAGAACACTTTGGGAAACTACTTGCAGTTTTCGGATTGTCTACCTAAATTTAGCCTGCTTGGACTTGCCCTCGCCGGAGAACCACTGCTCATGAGATCCTCTACAATGTCAGAGCTGGCTATGACGAGGGCTGAAGTGGGGTGGCTGGAAAGCAAGAGGCTTAGCCCTTTCATCAGTCTTTATGCAGGGGAGGGATATTAAGGAGCTTTCACCAAATACAGCTGCTCCACTCATCCAGAAATTGTGAAGGCAGTTGGGGCAGTCAGGTGAATCCCTCCAGGGCTCACTTGGACAATGCTGGCACAAGCAGATGTAATTTTGACCTCACAGGTCAGCAGAGGTAAAGTGAAGAATGGATGTCTCTCCTGCTTTTAGGGCAGGAAGATCATGAATTATAAACTGAATGTAATGTCTACAAAAAGCTAGCTCAGATATCTTCGCATGATTTACATGTTGCAGACCTTAAAATTTTGCCTTAATACTGATTAAAAGTGGAGGCAATGCATGACTCATAAGAAAGCAATGGGACCAAACCTAGAAAATACACTGAAACATTTGTTTGTTTGTTTGTTTTCTCCATATTTTTCTTTTTTCCTAAATTACTCACTTTATGGCTACACCACCAGGTGCCTGTCAAGAGTGGGATGAAAGGATACAGAAATAAAGCTGCAGTTTGTGCATTTGAGGACCCAGGTGCCACTCTTAACATGAGATGTTGCACTCTGACTACAAAGCATCTCACAGGGTTTAGGACACAGAAAATAAACAGGACCAAGCGCAAACACTATGAAGACTAATTTTAGCCCTTAGCCTCTTATTTCACCATTTTGAACTGGAACAGAAACAGCAGGAAAAAAATTCCTGAGAGCTAAATCTCCATCTTGGATACATGGATATTTCTTTGTTATATGACACTCTCCAACCTGTCATGTTCTGCTATCACTCAAAACCATTTATAACTTTTTAACAAGGTGGTGAAAGGGAGCTGAATATTTTCCCAGAATGGTATTAACACATTTTAATAAAGATAAATATCTTGATCATTTTAAGGCCACATGAAATAGTGCGGCAAAATAGCCTTCTTTGACATCTGGAAACAAGTTCATTTGCAAGAAGGTGCTAGAATGTCATGCATAAATTACTTTAACCAAAATTAGGCTGACCATTGACAGGCACAAAACACATGCACAGATTTCTTGATCATTTCATAGCTATTATTAATATATTAGAAATAATATTGTAGGACAAACTCTGTGAAAGCTATAGAAAACTCAGGCTGGGGAAGAATAAACTACAGTGGCCTTGATGCAGATTTCTCCTAAGAAATGTACATTGCTTAATTTCTGAAGGGAAATCAATTTATGATTTTTACAGTGCTCACATATTTTCATTGTGCTTTTGGGAAACTGCCCCAAATTATGTATTCAATTAATAGATTTGTATAATGTGAGTGAGTGAAGAAGATCAATTCGGTATGTCTTGGTGAATTAATGTAGATGTAAGTCCTGTCACCATGTATAAAATCTTAAAAGGAAATACGTAATTAATAAAGAATCTGTGATGTGTAATGAGAAAAATACAAGGTGTAATGAAAAATATAATGAATGTTAACTTCATCCCTGCAGTCCAGGTAGGAAAATATAATCCCCCTTAAGAGCTTAGCAATGCGTCTATAAAAGACTCGGTCCTGAAGCCCTGAATTAGAAGAAATTTGGCATCTGTGCCAGCATCTGCTGAATCAAAGTTCACATTGAAATGAGGTTTCCCTCTTTCAACTTTTCAGTTTTCTTTGTTTCTTTCAGCCCTCCTTTCCCCTGCACCCACCACCACACAGCCTCTTTTTTCCTTGTTTGTTGCCAGAATGCAGAAAAGTTCTTTAAGCATTTTTCCCAGACCCATCTGAGGAAAAACATCAAACTAAGTGAGATGCAAATAAAAATGACATCTGTTTTCACATGTTTTAAAGTGCCTGACTCTTTTCGTTAATAATTTTTAAAATTACTTAATTCTAAAACCTCAGACTTTAAATGATATCTTCATTATGCCATGAAAACTAGCGAAAGAGCAAAGGATGAAGAAAACAGGTTTTTAAATGAACATTTTCTTTTTCCCTGACAAGCTTTAACAGAAACAGCTGCAAGAGTGAAATAATTAGCTGTATGATATTTAACCCTTTGGATGCCAACTTTAATCTACATTTTTAAAAGGAATCAACATGTTTTGTGCACATTCCCTATTTGCCTTCCAAGTACAGCTTTTGGGATGACTGCATTCTCCTCTCTTCGGCTGAAGAAAGCTCTGTGCTCTCATTTTGCATGTGTTTTGCTACTAGTTACACTGCTGTCCCCAGAAGAATAACTGAGAGAAGTTTTGACCACTGAGTCACTGGCACTCCTGTGTCCAAAAATGCAATCTTTGTGAGAAAATAAATTGCTGAGGTACTACCTGCAGGCACAACTGGGCACTATGATAAATAAATATAGAAAAAGCACAAACAAACAAACAAAAAAACCCCCAAGGTTTTGTGGGTTGTGTCTGTGACTGATTGAAGTGCAATCTTGAGATGATGTGTATCTTCAGGTGTATAAAACTTGTCTGTACAACGGGCACATTTGGTGGAGAGGAGATACAGGTGTAGAAAATGGGTATCAGCCACTTTTCCAGTTCCTTTGTCCCAGGCTCCTTGATAGCCAAATTAACCCCCAGCAACACATGTGAGTAAGTCTAATTCTACAAAGTTAGAGCAAAACCACAAGGGAGGGTGCTACTCAGGCTGCCCCATGTCCTTGGCACCCCTGTCCCAATGGGCACACTCCTCTTCGTGCTGTGGAGGTCCCCAGACAGATATTTTTTGAGCACCACGTGCAGCCTGCTAACACATAAAGGCCAAAGTAAAGACCGAAGGAATTGACCTGGTTTGGGTGTACATCACTCATGCTCCCATCTGATTTCTTTAGGACAACGAAACTGCAGGTGCCTCGAGGCAGAGCAGGGCTGGGGCATGAAGGAGAAAGTGGCAGTGACAAGCAGCCACAAGCCTCCCCAGATGTCACCTCCTTGCAGAGATGCTGCAGCTTCAGGAGCCACAGGCCACTCTCAGAGCTCCAGTCACTGCTGCTGCATGGGAGTCTCATGGCAAAAAAAGAAAAGCTACCCACCCTTAGTTAAGAGGCATCCTGGTCATCTCCTGGGGCTATGCTTCCTGCTGCAGTGGGGTGCAACCTGCAGGGCTGCCTGTCATGCAGAGACATAATTTGCTCTTCTTTGCAAAGCAGAAGTGCCTTTGATCCACAGCCTGGATTAAAATTCAACTTTGAAGATTTTCTAAGTGGTTCTACATTTAAAACTTTCCCATAAATTAATTTTAAGACCCAACAATT
>QWTY01019639.1:16237-37042 GCA_008033365.1 Pseudorectes ferrugineus | reverse complement strand
C
Source organism: Pseudorectes ferrugineus (assembly GCA_008033365.1). NCBI lineage: Eukaryota > Metazoa > Chordata > Aves > Passeriformes > Pseudorectes > Pseudorectes ferrugineus. Next base: position 37,041 of record QWTY01019639.1, on the reverse strand, counting down.
CTTACTTGTCTTCCTGTGCATCGTCTAGAAATGTACATCTTCACAGAGGCAGCCAACATACACACACAGACATGACAAACAGCATTATCTGGTGGATCTTCCCTAGGCTCTGAAATACAGAATGAGATGCCACATGAAGAGGCAGCCTCTGATTTTGTCATGTCCTGATAACAAGAAAAAAACCTTCTCTTTTCATCCATGTTCCTCTTGAAACTGCCAAGTCTTCATGTTGTCTGACAACACTTAGGATAACTTAAGCCAAACTGTGCCAAAAAAGGTTAACATTTGGGTTTGCACCTTACAGGATGCTTTGCTCTCCCAACTCTCCGTTGGTAGCCCAGTACCATTTTCATGTAATTTTTCATCAGATATTTTGTCTTTTGTAGCTGAAATACAAACCACTAGTGGGACCAAGTTCTGTCTCAAAGATATATTGCTTCTCCCCCTTTCCCAGTCTTCTGGATCCATGTGCTCCCGCAGCCATGTTGTTCATGTTTTCCATTGCAGTCAGGTAACCCAGCCCAAGAAATGTTTGTCACAGCTCCAACAGCTTCTGCCCTTATTGCTAGTCAGATCAGAAAGAATGAAGTGATTCAGCTGACTGCAGGAAAAAAATAAATCTTCTTAAGCACATACGGCCTTTAGCCAGTCTGGGGTCTAATAAGGAGGGAACAAGCCTCAGTGCCTGACCCTATATCCAGCACCTCTAGCACTGCTGCTGCTATAGGTGAAGGTGGCCATCCCTGAGGACTGGGACCTTAGCCAGCACTTGGCAGTGTCTGTATGCTGCTCGTGTCCCATCAGCCTCTCCCCTCTACCACGTTTGGAGAGGTCCCATATGCCCTGCTGAAATTCTCACAGTTACAATGCCCTGGTTACTTAACTTTTCATGTGCAAAGGAAATATTTTTAAATCTCAGGTGTTAATACATTTAATAGTGGACATCACTGTATAAACTTTTGCTGGTTAAAAACAGGTCTCCCATATATAGTAAAGGAAAATAAGAAATAAAAGCTATCTAGTTAATGAAAAAAATGATGATAGATGGCTCAAGTCACATGCATAACTGCAGTCTACTGTAACAGTTCCAAAAATCAAAAAGGGGTCTCTTGTTTGTCTTTAGTACAAACTTTTAATTAAACAATCAACTGCATCACTTTTGAGCATAAAAATGGATTTTTAGTCAAAAGAAAATTTCTATTTTACTTATGTAAGACTTATCAGTCTTATTAATATTTACATATATAGACATAATTTAATATGTAAAAAATCCAAACTATTCTTTCAAACACAGGTCTTAGTAAGTGTGCATTTATTTTAATTGGTTTTATTAATTCAGTTGTTAGTTTTGTTGGTTTCTCTCACATTCATTTTAAATGTGTGTAGGTGCGTACAAGTTTAGAGCAGTACACCAAATACAGAGATTCACACAGACCCATTGAACACAGTTGGCATTTCTTGTTTCCAACAAATAGTTTTCAATTTTCCCAGGACATTCTACCTCCTCCTTGCAGAGCGGTTTGGCCACGATTTCTAATTGTGTGAGTCAGATGTTCTTCCTTTTCCACAGCCTCCCACTTTTGTATCAATCTTTTCCAGATTCACGGAGCAGAGAAATATAAAGCATTTGAGAACTGACTGATGTAATGAATGATTCTAAATTTTAAAAAATAGTAGTCTTTTAATCTCTGAAAATAAACTGGCTAGTTTGTGCATTGAAAGTGTACAACTACCAAAAAGCAAACACCAGATATTTTTTGATACAAAGAGATTTTCTTTCTGTAAGTATGAATTTTAATTTAATAACTTTCCAATAACTTCTTGGCACAGATTTTAAGCCACAGATGAGACATTTTATTAGTTTTTCTATTCCCTAGCACACAGAATTCCAGTTTAGAAAAAAAAGTAACTCTAATGACTCCCTTGCATCGAATAGTCAGACTTGAGGGGCCAGCACTGAAGCCAGATGGATGTTTCTTTTCCCACACTGGTGAAAGCAAAACCTTAATTACAGACAAATTATTATGGCAGAATGTGTTTCCCCTAATATTCCCCTAATGCCGTAAGTGTTTGGATAAAAGAAAGCTGAACAAAGCAATTTGATCCCTTCTTCTGCTCGCTATAGGGCCAATACTTCAGCTTGTTAGTTTCTTAGAAACCCAGCTAGTCCGTCCACAATTAGGTGGACCCAATCAGTGCCAGGAATGCACTGGCTTATTGCAGCTTTACTGCAAAAAGAAACCAGATAAGTAATGAGGAGAAAGTGCACTAGCAGGAACTTTTGGAAAAGGAGGGGTTTGGCATCCAGTGATATTTTTTTCAATTTTCTGAAAATATGCCATCCAAATAGAGACTTGGAAATAGGTAGGTGGATTGATAAACTCTACTGCAGAAAAAAATAGTCTGGCTTCTGACCTGTTATGCCTGTGTCTGTTCTAATGAGGGACTCCGAAAGCTCTTCGTTCAGAAACTCAAAATGCAGCAGCGAGCAGTGGAGAGCATGACACTACCTCAGGGAGCCAAGCCCCGCCAACGGGCTAATGACAGACATCTGTCTCAAATTAAATAAACATGCTGGAAAAGAATGAAGACAGATGTTTTTTAAAGTCAAATATATGGCTGAAATCTTTCCAAACTCATAGGAACTTTGCTCTTAATGTGTGACTCCTGTGTACTCAGAACTCTGCCAGAGGCCTCCCACTCCAACAGTCTGTTCCAAGACCCTACAGGAAGACATTAAATACTGAATTTCTGATTCTCCCAGAGTATTTGGAAATAACAAATTTCAAAACAAGATCTATTGGAAAAGTTGTGATGTATTTATACAGAAAAATATCTCTTCTTTATTTATTTGGAAACGTGTAAAACAAACCTCTAACCCTCTTTTGGTATATAGCCTACCTTTATTCTGCCAAAGGAAATATAAGTCCTAAGTCCAGGTGAGCTGGAAGCCTGATGTGCTCTAGGTACCTGCATTGCTTAAGATAGGCTTGCTAACATCCCCTTCTGGTGAGGCACTTCTGTGTGAAAGACTGAGTCGTGGAACAGCATGGCACCCTGGCTGGCAGCTGACACTGCTGCAAGGTGTGAGGGGGTGTGCAGTCACAGGCTTGGGCTGAGCAGGCATAGCTGTGCTTGTGTTCAGGGAGTCTGGATACACAGTTTAATTATAAAGACATACTTACATTTAAACCACTGTATAAGCAAAGCTGTCAAAGTGTAGTCTGAATATGTGGATAAATGTTTATACCTAACAGATGTCACTTCAGGAGAAGTCAACATAATTCCCACCCACAAACCCTGTGCAAAAAGCCCACAAAAACAGATTCATGCCTTTCAAAGTCAACAAGACTAGACCTTCTCAAAACAAATCTCCAAGCTGAGAGTTCTCTGTATCTATGACATTTTCACTGGCAAAAATGTGCTGGATGATTCCAATTATCGCAATACTGCATAAGGACAGACATCCTGTAAGCAGTCAGGCTCCAGAACGTCTAGCATGTAGATAGTCTCAAACACTACCTGGAATAATGCTCAGAAATGAACAAAGAGAATAAACACCACACATTCTTTATGGTTTGCATCATCAGGCAAACAGACACATCTTACACCATCATTACTAAACCACATTGTTTAAAAATTTAGTAGCTTAGAAAAGAGTACTTGAAATATTAGTCTCAATTTTAATGGCCATGACTGTGCAAAACTAATCCATATTAGTATCGTGTTAGTTGTACTATCTCATACCATATTTGCATATGCTACGAAAAGGATTTAACAGCCTAAACCAGAGACTTATGACTTCTGACCAGCATCAAAACCAAAGACATTGAAATTCTTTGAGAAATACTGTGCTTATGTTATTTCTATCTCAAGTAAAAGCAAATATGACTGTCAGAAATGCTTTAGGGACAATAATCACTTTTCACAAAGTGGTCATCGTGATTTCAAAATCTTGGTAGGTTCCAAGAGTTTAAAGATACCGTTAAATACCTACTCTGCATTTAAAACCACCCCCAAGTTTTAAGTTTTTAGCTGTCCCTGCCTCTGAACCCAAACTAATTATCCTCAAGTAGTTCAGCACTGTACTGATTATTGATAATATTCCATAAAGGACTTCCTCCCTGTGGTAGTGTACAGTAGGAAACAATGAGACGTAAGGGTATTTAGTATTCCTTCCCTACTACCAGACTACTAACAAGGAGCATGTATTTATATTTGTTCTCAGGTTTCAAGGTATTTTGGAGAAAGCAAATCAAAGTAATTATACTAACAAAACTATCTTTTTTTCAACTGAAAAACACTATAAAAGGAAAGTAGAGGTCTAGGTGGTACTGTCTTTCTTTCTCAGATAAGGAAACTGGGTCACAAGGAGTTGAGTGCCTTGGTCAAAGACACCTGCAAACTTTATCTGTCAGTTCTGCCGACAGCTATGATGCTTTTGTTTATATGTACAAACACATACATCTTTATATTGCTGTAAGGATAAGTCATATCTGTTTCCATATTAGCTCAGCTCAAAAGTAGCTGTGAGAGCCATGATCTTTTCTCACAGTTTTGTAAAATGTCCCATGAAATAGAAATAGTATTTGATTGACAGTAGCGACACATCAAAGCAAGTGGCATGAAGTCATGTGCATAATAAGCAAAACTTCTGGGTCAGTGGAGAAAAGCCTTTCGCAAAGGGATTGAAATCAACAAATATGTGTTGATGTGGAGATTAGACAAAGTTTCTCTCCCGTAAGAGACAATGGCTAAAGGTTACATGTCTTCAAAAGTTCCTCTATTAAAATAGAAAACTGCGTTCTCTTATTATCACAGCTGAATACATCCCCGACTTAGCTGCTGTTTCATATTCTAATACTTGGGATTTCACTGCATTTTTTGATAAATGTTAGAAAATTAAGTTCGTATTTTTATAAACTCTGGTGTGTTTAGAGATTATGTACTAGATAGTATGTTATCTATAGCTCCCACATCTCACTGTGTTTCTGGACATCTTTAGTCATGGAACTGTTTAACCAACAAAAGAAATAAGACCTGGAAGGTCACCTGATTGTACAAATTCTTATTGTTACACTAAGATCTGTTTCTGAGGTAAACATGCTTTCATCACTGTTCTAGTGTCGTAAAATAACTGCTGTAGTCATGTCAATATTCATTCACAAATCTGTGTGAATAGATTTTTTAAAACCCCAAATTTCACTTTACTGTGCTTTATCAACTTTAATAGAATTTTAGGGTTCACAAGGAATGCAGAATTAAGATATGGTAAGTAAGGTAGATAGAGAGCAGCTTCTCCCTTTCCGTTTTCATTTCATTGTTATTTTTCTGCAAAAAGTTTTATTTTCCATGACACAAAATTCACTCTTTTGGTATTTATTTCTGCCTTCTTACCAGTAGGCATTAAGCTCTCAAATGTGTCTCTAATGCAGTTTGGTTGTAAAATCTTTTATGTTAAGATATTACATGCGGATTATAGGACATATGAACTCTAACATTCAGCAATACTATATTTTGTGTCATGCATAGAGCAGTGTGTATATGTATTTTTATATATATATATATACACACACATACTTGCCACATACATATGTGTATGTGTAAATATGTGTGCACCACACAAGGGAAAAAGCTCAATTAGGAATTCCACTTCTTTCTAAAGAAGGATTACCACTCAGTGCTAAGGAATGTAACAGTCCTATTCATAGCAATTTCTGACACAGCGTTTAGTATAACCATACACAGACATAACAAGCAAAAGAACCGGAAAATATTTGTATAGTTATTAAGTGCTAATAAAGCTGATAACGAGCACAACTGCCACAGACATTATGCAACATGGAGTAGTAAGGTCTGTTTCTAAAGGATGTGGTTTGCAAGAGTTAGAGTAGAATTTTTTTTAAGGGATAGCATTACTCAGCAAGTTTCATATGTTGGAGTCATCTCTTTTTCATTTCTCTGGGGATTTTAGATGCTAAATTTTAGCTTGTCATAGGGAGTATATCATTCATGTTTGTTTTTTAAATTAGGGAAAGGACATATTTTGGAGAAAAAAGAGGCATAATAGTAGTAAAAGCAATAATAATGATGCCATGAACTATTTCAGTTCTGTAGTTTAAAATAATTTAGAAATGTAATTTGTCCCATGGCAGATGAGATACCAAAGGCAACCCTTCAGCTAAGTAGATGGAAAAGGAGAAAAGGAAAGAATGACAAGCTATTCAATCAACTTTGCCACAAAGAAAAATATATCATCAGGCTGCAGTCCCCTGCCTTGCTCCGTGGTGCACTGCAGTCAGTTTTTGGCCCCTTGGACATGTCATTGCCACTTGACACAAATCACTCTAGACAGCAACCCATGTTTTGCCGAGTGTTTCCAGGGAGGATCATGGGACAGAGCATGTTGCCGCTTGCTCTGTGTGAGTTCTTGCTTTCTCCTTCCTCTTTATGATTGTGCGGGCACAGAATCAAGGTCTGGGCATTGCGACATTCCGTAGCCTCTCGGCTGTGCTGTTCCGTGCTCTCGCCGCGCCCTCGCCGCCGTGCCTGTGCCTGTCCTGTCCCCGGCCATCGGCACTGCGGGGCCTGGCAGCCGTCCCTGGGACCCGGAGCTCAGCAGCGCCCGTGCTGCAGAAGCGCTGCTGGGGCTGGCTTCTCTGTAGCCCTGCCAGGGACACGCTGTGTTTCTGGCCCATCCTGGTGGCCCTCCTCAGCCCCAAGCCCTACACCTCTGTGCCTACCCCACATCTGAAGCGGTGCCATGAGCTGCACCTCCTCATTATGCTCAAGCGTCATTCCCATGTTCCTCCCTTGCCCCAGGTCTCACTCCTTTGTCCCTGCCTTACCCCTGGAACCCTGCCCTGCCATCTGCCTTCTTACCACACCTGGTTACACCATCCTCCCAGCCCCTAAGCTTTACCCCACCGTATTTCCTCTGCTTCCAAAACAGCATGAGGCCACAGCTCCTCAGTGCTGCCCTGCCTGTCCTACCGCCTCTCTCAGCCCAGGCCCCCGAAGCTCTGTGCTGCACCCCCACTGGCACCACACCTCCTCCCAGGACTCCCGATTCCGTGTCTCCTGCCTCCCTTTCCACAAACCGTGAGCTCGGTCCCACTGTCCTATGTCATGTGCTCGGTGGCACATATAAAACTGAACACAGGTACTGTCCAAACCTCACTAATTTGTGGTTTATTCTCTTAAGATGAGCACTGAGTTTATGCTTTACTGAGTGTAGAAATCAATTTGTTAATCTGTCAGATAGGCATGAAATGAAATGCAGGACAAGATTTCAAGTATCACAACTCTCAGAGGGTTCCTGGGATGGCAGGTCTCTGCACTGACCTGTTGGGACTCACTCTATATTTTCTGTAGCTGATTTCACATGATTAAGTGTTTTCCGTATTTTACTTTTTATGGCCTGATCTTCGTAGACTTAGACTGAGTCCACTGAAAATTGTGATTATCATTATTCCTAGACTACAAAAACTCTTAAGCTACAACAGTTTTTTCTTTCTGAATTTCTTCTTATCATTATGGAATTAAGTAAATTTGACATATTTTTCCTAATTTTCTTTCCTTTTTTTTTTTCCTGTCTGCTTAAGTAAATGAAGGTGTGAAGAAGGGAGTCCTTTCTAGTTTCAGATTTGGCATCATAACCAAGAGAGTTCTCATATACTATCTAAGCACATACGTTTCTAATCATCAGAAGAAAACAAAAACATCTTTATTTCTGGCAATAGGATCTCTGACTTTAACATATACCAGAAAAACAAATATTTTGTCTTCTCATCTTGTTTTGACATGTCCCTATGTTACTTTAAGTTACTTATTTATATTGAGGATTGTCAAATCAATTATTATGGTCTGAAGTACAGTTCCAGTGGTGTCTGGATCCTTCTTAATAAATAGCTACAGTTAGAGTCTTAAAACTCAAATGCAAATCCACATCTCCTTCAAACTCCGAGTCTCAGTTGGCAGAGGACAGTTTCAGTTAAGTTTCAGACTATACAGACTCTCTTTGAGAGAGAGTAAATATATTTTTATTGTACAAAAACACACCTGGAGTGAAAATTTCAATTTTACTTATAGTGTTTCATTAGTGCATTGAGAACATTTTTGTATTAACAGAAGTATTTAATGAATGTTTAACTCTTAAAATACTTCGGCTGCAGACTTATTAAAGCAATGTAGATCCATGTCAACTCACCCAGTAATGCAAGAATCAGAAGGGAGAACACCATCACTGAAATGTATTTTCATATTGTCAATATTTCAAGTGAAATATTGACATTTTCATAGGGTTCTGAAAAAAATAAGAACCAGAATGCCAAAATACTGCATTTTGACATCATCAGAAAAAATCCCCCACATTGAAATATTTGTGATTCTAAAAAGTTAATATCCATTTGCTTACATTTCAAATTGATTCAGAATGAAACAGTATTTCCTTCAATGTCTTCAGGGAGATGGAGTTTGAAGAGTTTTCATGTCCCCATTTTCTGCGTTGTCTAGTAAAACATTTCTGTAAAAAAACTCATTAAAATGCAGCACATGAAGATTTCAAAGGGCCTCATCCTTTGCAAGTTTCATCAGTTACATCCTGCAAAAAACAGCACTGGCTCTGATGCCAGGGATGAATCTGCAGCATCTGCAGTGAACTGAGTGCCATCAGAACTGTTTATAAACATGTGTTATTAGTTTGGAAAGACATTTTTGTCTTTGCAGGAAAAATATAACTTCTCAGAAGCCAGCATTACTTACATATGGTTCCTCAAGCCTTGTTTCCCATACTGCATTCAGATAGGAATGTCCTGCAAATGGCAAAGCAGATAATGGTTGTGATCATCCTTAGGGTATGTCTGAAAAGAGGGCACATCTTATGTTAGCACCACCTCCCCTATCTGAGACATCTTCTACGTCTGGTCAAGTTAGTCAAGTCAATGACTCAATATTCTTATGACTTTTTCAGGGCTCCATACATAACATGATATAAACATTTTGTATTTACTGCTAATAATCGTTCATCAGATTGTTATTTTTGGCAGTCATGATCTTCCCAGAGGAATAAATAATTGCATTAAATTGAAAAAGGCTGGACTCTGTATGGTATAAATGAAGGAGAGTTAATGACATCTCTTGTTTCCACTTTTGTGGGTTTACTTCATTTTAATTTTAAGCCATGATCAGGGAAGACTGTTTGGAGCAGCTGCTTCCTCATGTATACACTTTAGAGATGATTGTTAAGTAAATATTTTGTAATGTGAAGATACTGCATAGCTCCTTCCTGCATTGTTTACAGACTTTCAGACCCATTGACTTCAGACATTTTTACAGTTTTCTAGATCAGTCAACAGATAACTGGCAGAGGGAGTAAGATGATTACTGGCAATTCTGGGAAAGGAATAGCACTGTAACAGCTAATAGTAGAATGGGAAAGAAAAAGATTAGTAGCCTAATTCTAGGGGCCATGAATAATCCACAGGATAATGACAGAATAACATTTTTACTGTCAAACAGATATCCTGCGAAAGTGTCAAAACCTTGACCAGATCACTTCGGTCAACACCAATCCAGATTCAACTGTTCATGTTTGGCATCCTCTTAAAGCCTTAGAGCAGAACATTTAGCACAGCAAATACATTTTATACAGTTTGAGAAATGTATGCTCAGTTAGATTATACAAGGTTATTATGTTTTGGACCACATGCTATGTTTTCAAAGCACAATGGCTTGAAGGAGCTGGAGCACGATGAATCTTTCTGTTCCCTTTCAGAGAGGCAAAGTCAGGTCCTGGAATGTAATCTGGGGCCCCTTCTCTGTCTCATAAGGACCCTTGTCTTGTGCTGTGCCCCATCACTGCACGGATGAACATACTATTTAGTCTAGATTGGTGTTGGCTGCCTTTTCTGGTAAGGCGGCTGCTTGACTGCAATGAGGAAAAGCCTTTATGTAACCCACTACTATTTGGTATTTCAAGGGAAAATAAATAAGTTTTAATTGTTTGGGTAAGCACAGTGTTATTCATTGCTTCACAGTATTACAGCTTAACTGCTCTACACATACTAATGAAAACTCCAGAGAATATAGACATAATGTGACTTTTGAGCCTGCGGGAGCCTGTGGCAGTCTGTCTGCTAGGAAGCACTGACACAACTCTGCTAACTGCATGCACTCCTGTGCATTTGTGAGGTGGACAGAGGAATAATCTTTTTGCAGTCATTTTGCATTCTGTTGTCTTGCTGACCTGCAGTGGTGCCTCTCAGTAACGGGCTGATTACTGCCTGCCTAGAGTTCAGCTGGAAGTAGAGGCATATACACAAGCTTTATTTTTAATAAGTATATTTGTCCACTTCATCTCTTATTACAACTGGCTTCTGTCAGTTGTAATTCTTGTAGAAATTCCAGCCTGGCAGTTCCAGAGACTTTTTCTGTCTGTCCAATAGGCTGTAACTGCAGGGCTACTCCAATTTAGATCACCTGTACTGTGCAAGCCCCATTTGATGGGGCTGTGAATCAGAGTGAGTCAGTCTCTATCACTCATTTTTCCTTTATCTAATTTTCATTTGTTTTCTCTTTTTCAACATTGGTGTAACAGACTAAGAAAAGATTAAATAAACCACAAAAGGAGTATATTAGAGACAAAAAAAAGAATGTGCTGCATATTCTATTTTCTGTCCCCCTTATATTGCTTCCTTTCAGAAGAATGAAAGTAAGTAATGACTCTGCCCGTCTCTCATTGTGCCTGGGTCACTCATTTCTATGAATCAAAGCAGATGGATAGTTTTGCATTGTTTGCTCCTCTGTCCATTGTCTGCTCATATATCCACCCCTCCTTACTGCTTTTTCAGCCATTCACATGCATGCTGCAGGTTCACAATATTGTGACTTAACAATTCACATTTCAGTTTAGAGAACTATACAAGGTACATGTGGCCACGTAGCCAACCGGTAACCAACTGGTTTGTCATGTTTGCTTTCAGGAGTGCCCTGTGACTCAAAATATCTGGTCACCTGTATCCTCACAGTGCCATTACTTTCAGATTAAATGTATGGTCCCAGCATACTTGTAAACAGACCTATATATCCCTGGAAGAGATGCTGGCAAGTGGGTAGGCCTGAGTCAAAATAAATTTAGGCACCAGTTATTAGGTTTAATAAAGTTTTTAACTGTCAGTTATTCAACTATAGTTTTTTAACTATTAATATAGTTTTATTTGACAGGCTCTGATATTATTTTATCACTTTTTAAACACAGACAATACAGGAAATTATCTCCTCAGTGTTGCTAACTATATGCAGTATATTGACAATTACAAGCTGGTTTGTGCTGCAAGCCATACACCAATCAGATTTACAAAATCACAGAGCAAGAAATGCCTGTGCTTTTTATCAGCAGCAAGTTGATTACAGAAATTTATCAATTTTTTGCATCCATTTTACATGCAAGAACACTTGAGTATTTCTGTTTACCAGTGTGGAATGTTTATTATGAAACTGTCCATTCAGTATTTGTTTTCAGACTCCTATCATTGGAAAATAACAGTAAAACATACTTTTGTTCAGCCATGTCACAGCTGAACAGACAAGTTGGGTTTAGACCTGGTCATCAGTGAAGGGGAAAAAAGTTTAAAAAAATGCATTAGTTGAAAAAGACAACATAAAAGAAATTAGTCAGTGTCATTTCATAAACAGAAGAAACAGCTGAATGAGTCATAGAAATCATTATTCAATTAGTTTCATTTTAGGAAGAAAATGTATACACAGTAACTACTGTAACAGACCATGAGTCTCTCAGCAGCTGTTACCATGTGGTCTGTACTCTGCGAACATCAAAAACTGCATGGCATCAGTAACTAACAGTATGGCTGATTCAAAGTCCCTGGATAAATATGGACAAACCACAGAAAACAGGGACACTCTGACAAATGTGTTTCCATCCCTGGAGAGGTTCAGGCATGGGGTGTGACAGCTACAGAATTAATTTGTTGAGACATCAGGAAGGGCAGCAAATATTAGCAACCAGTGTATGTTCTTCTACATCTCCCTTTCTCCTTTATCACAGTGAGAAATGACAGATGAGAATCGCATTGAATACCTGCTTTTGGCTTTGTGCCCAACCTTAGTGTTCTGTTGTTTAATATTTCCCAATCCTTCTGAATGTTTCTTAATAGACAGACAGGATTTAGTCCATTTCTATATTTTGCCACTGAAATAATGACTAGGAGTGAGATTCATGAGATTTCTGAATTCATTCTGTCTATAATACTCATTCTTACTTGTAAGTAAGAACAAAGAAAAAATCGCAAGCGATTGTCTGAGAAACTTTGCTGTCTACACTCCTAATGTCTGTTTTCTCCCTGATGACTCAAGCACTTAATATCCTTGTCCTGAGGCACATCTCTCCTCTCTCTCCCTCCCTAACTTCCCTCTTGCAGGAGCTTTTGCTTCTTACCACTTTTGAGAACTTTTGAGACATCAGTTGTTTTGTTTTCACTGTCTCACCAAATTTTCTGTACTACACCTAGCACTCTTTGCCACATGATATATAGGGATGGAATCTAAAGAAAAATGGACAACTGCATGAAAAATCAAACTCTTTAGCCACTATTAAAAAGCTACTTCACTGATCACTAGTAGGCAGGAAGTGAGATTTACACATGAGGATTTCTAAATTATAAAAAGTTGCAACAAACATGAGTATGAGCAATGAGGAACTTCCTTCCAGTTACCAAAATTACAGATACTTCCGAAAATCTGAAGTGTTGTAGAATACTAAAATACCAGGATTGGGTTCTCATGGAAAAGCCTGAAAAGCAAGTTGCAATATGAAAGATGTGACTAGTGGCTTGATTTACAAACGTATTTGCAGAAGAGTTTTTAAAATAAGGTATAAAGGAAGACAATGCCATGTTTGGAAATTAAGTATCTTTACACTTTCAGTTTTAAACAAAGGTTTTAGGGCATTCCACAGCAAGACAAACTGAAACACGGAATATGGCTTGTTAATATGGATAAGAAAACTTACAGCTACTTCCAACAGATCTGACCAGATGCCGTTTAACAGGCTACATCCATGGCATGCATTGTTATACCATGGCTGAAACACTATTTACTTTGGCCCCCCGTATTTGTTTCATAACCCTCTTAGAAGAAGAGTGATAAGTGATGCAGACCTCACATGCTAAAATTCTGTGGGTTATGCCTTTTGCTCTTTTTAAAGTATCAGATACACATTGAATATATACTTCTCTGGGACCTAGTGAGGATGGAAATTGCATTATTCTATGGAAAGATGGCATACAAAACTATTGTGTTTATTAATGATTTTCAAAATAATTCAAGGAGATCTGGCTCCAACTGTGACTTCTGATGATGTGGATGTTGAAACTTCTTTGCAGATAGCTGGTTCCTGGGGGAAACATATCACAGTTGAATGTTTTTATTAAGATTACATTATCAAAATAAAAATACTTTGGTTTTGGTGACTACTACCCCAGTAAAAAATGGAATGTTTGAATTTTTTTTAATAAATCAGGTGGAAATAGGAAAACTGATGTACTAGTTTTAAAATTTTGACAGTCTTGTTTTGTGAATACTATTAAAGTTATAACTTATATGCAATACATGTATTTTTCTCCTTACGTTGAGTATGGTGCACAGCAGACCACAATCAGATAAATACAGTAAACAAAGCCATTTGTGGCAAAGCCAGCATGCTTTTATACATAGATTGGAGGGTGCTTTAGGAGAGTAGATGAACACAGCTGCCGCCAGTTTACCAAGCAAGAGGCAGGACTGAGGCATGGAGGGCTGAAAATACTTGCTGGACTGCAGAAAATCAGGCACAGAAGAAGGGGAAAACTATCTAAGGACATATCCCTACATTTAACCTAAATCTTATGCAAATTTTTCCTTCGAGAATGAGGAAACAAATTACTACAAATGAGTAATCATGTGGGGCCCACTGTGAGTGCAGGTTTCTGGTGTGTCCTGGTGTGCTTTCAAATACTCCATTCTGAGCCATGCCAGCCAGACCACTGTGATCCATGCGTTTATATGGGTTCAAAGAGAGGCCAGAAACAGTCCAGAATCACCTTTTGCCTCTAACTCTCCTAGAACAGTTACATAGCCAAAACAATCCATTTCTAAATAGTTTTTTATATGACATGTTATTTGTGTTCTGAGCCAAGTGTTGACAGGAAGCTGGATTACTTTGAATTGACTTTAGACAGGGAAATTGAAGCGTAAAGTTCACAGGTCAACAAGGCGAAGACTAGCAAACTCTGTGAATAAGAGTTTGCATGATTAGCCCATAGACGTTTGTTTTGTCTTATTCCTTTACTGGTACACAGGAAGGACCATGGGAATTCCCAGATGCATCCACATCCTTTGGGTTTTACATTTTTCCTAGTTAGCGTTATCAGCAACATTATGTTTTGCAAATATGTTACGTGGACAGGAAATTAGTATACTGCCATTGCACATGTCAGTCTGACAACTTCAAATTTTAGCCACTAGAAAGAGGGTCAACATCCTTTTTTCAAAATATCTTTCCATTATTAAACACGCAATGATTGCTGCAAAATGTTGCTTCCTCAAATAGCTGCTCAAAGAAGACATTTTTACCTTCCATCGAGTGTTTTTGTATCACACATTGCCTAATAGTTTTCTCCACTGTAATGATACACAGTTACTAGGACAAATGTGGCTCGTTGGGAACAGCTAGTAGAATGCTAACTCGTTTTTACTGCATGAATGCTATCGAAGTACAGTAGCTATCCCATGACTTTACCCATAATGTGACAGACTAGGAATAGTGTTGTTCTATGGTTTTATCACAACAGATGAATAACAGTCCTTGGTTTATGTGCAAAGATAAAAATAAATCAAACCTGCAACAATATCTAGACTTTTATATACATCTTGCTTTACATAGATCTCAGTGTAAGACTGTATCTTATTTTACCTAATACCACAATAACATTTTATACAATAAGATTGCTTATAACAAGCATTACGAACAGAGTGATGATTGTTATTGCAGAAGCAGAATTCTTACTGGAAAAGAAGTCTCAGAAAAATGCAGTTCTTTAATCTTAGTAATGGAAGAAAGTTAACTTTAGTGACAATAGTACAAAATTAGTTAATGTTGATCTTACTGCTATTATAGGAAAACTGTTTCTTCTTTCACTTTAAGTGATCAATGGAAACATTGACACAAAGTAATTACATTTTGTATGAAACTATATATTGATACTGGAAGTACCAGCAGGCAAATGGATGAAAGCAGAGTAGGGCTGGCCAATGACATGGAGCTCCATGCTTCTGATTTTAGAATCCAGCTGCTCTGCCTAGCTGAACTTCATGCATATGTGCAGGATAAAATTTTATAAGAAAGTTTGTTATATAACGTAACAATATTCTATATATTTTTGGATAATGGGGAAAATTTAAATATCATGGAAAGGACTTTAGGTTTCAGGATTCCTCTCTCTGAAGAAGTTGTTTATAATATTAGACTCTAGGAATTCTTAATAGAGTAGGAATTATTTCTCTAGCTATTTCACATTTAATTAGGTTTTGCAGAACTGGACCACTGTTCTTAGCAAATATTTCAGCTATTGCACTCTTACCCTATAAATAACTGTGCTTATAAGAATGACTGCAGGAATTCTATGAGTTAGAGCTACTCATCTGAGAAGAGTGCTGATTCAATGTAACTTTAATGAAGATGAATAAACTGTTTACGTAAGTCATGCCATCTCATACTCTATAACACCACCAGTGACTGCTGGCTCCATGACTGCATTGCACTCCTTGTTGATTTTCTTCTCATGACTAATTAAGGTGAAACATAAATTGATCAGGTAATTTATGAGAAGTCTCTGAAAAAAAAAATGAAGGTAAACCAAAGGTAGTATAAAGAGTGGGTCAGATAAATAACAGACATCTGTGGGCCATTATCTGACTCAACATGACTGGCCAATTATGGATTTTATAAACCGGCCATTCAAACATCAGTGTTTGGAGAGGAAATTGATGATTCTTTGGCAAGGGAGACTATTGGCACTAAGCAAATAGATAGTCACCTTTCCTCCTGCTCTTAACAGGCTGAGCAAAGCAGGGTGTTCAGTATTCCCTTTTCAAGCAATAAAGATGCCATATCTTTAAGTCTTTTTAACATGCATTGCAGTGGAACTTTGAATCCTGTCAAGTTGTACAAAATTTATGCAGAAACACATTATTGTCCATGAAGACCCTTTTCCTGGAACTGCTGACTAAAATAATGATTATTCTCAGGTATAGTAATTGCACTAATAGGCCACACTGTGCAGTGAATACAATAAAATCTACAAATGGACTACTAACTTGAGTAGATTCTGTGCTGGCTGCCTGTGCTGTTGTTGGGAGCATTACATTTGAATAAACTAGATGGTCTAATGCCTTCTCTATATAAAACCTGTGTTATTTTTAGGAAGAAAAAGCAGAATAATATATGCTGCTGCCCAAGCCTCACTAGACATTAGCAGACTTTGTTTTAAAAAGACAACTGATTAATACAGAGAGAATTGTACACGCTGTTAAACCTCCATACAATAGACATCTAGACACAGTAAATCCATGGAATTAGGGTGACGTTTCCACTAGAGGAAGTGGTGAAAAGCAATGCTTGGAAAGTCCAAAACTGAAAACAACAACAAAATTGCACTTAAGCCTCTTAGCAGACGCTGTAGCAAAGCGATGCGCTCTACCTGGGTTTGCCATGTGGAGCTCGTAACGCGCTATTGTGGCAAAGCACAGGCTGACAGAACTGCTCGAGAGTGACATCCAGTGGGAAATGCACGGGGCAGCCGCTCCTACTGCAGTCGCGGCACTTCGAAAGGCCTACAGTCCAAGCCGTCTCTTTGGATTCAACACGATTATTTTTCGCTGGCAAACACTCAGTAGCCGATTCCATTAATGTAAATTGTCCTTACAAACATCTTGTGCTGGCAGAAAAGACTTCCCTCTAGTCCTTGTAATGATTCTGCTGCTTTTCTTAGTGTTGATAAAAACCACATTACCATGGTCTCCACCCAGCTAATGAAAACATCTCATTGTTTTCATTCAGAACTAGACCTGACTCTGTAGGTCACAGATATTTCTCTGAATTCCATGTGGTCCAGCTTGATGCCTTTTGCAACCTCATTTGATTTGGGTTTATCCTATGTTATTCCCTTCTCTTTACTTCTCTCAAGAATGTCTTCCATCCTTCCTCCTATTTACACAATTTACAGAACAAGCCATCCTTCCCCAACCTTACAAATCCACAGCTTTCACTTTTCAATTCCTCTGAAACTCAAGCAATTCCCTTCCCTGGCTTTTTGAGGGGATGTTGTGAAGAGCAATATTACTTGTCTGTTCTCTGTATTGAGACACTCGGATGTACTGGCATGTCTGCTCTTTGGACCAGAGAGGGACACTAACAGTCCTGAAGCACAGAAGTAGTTCCAGCTCAAGCTCCTTCATCTTATGCTACCCACGCCATTTACCAGTCAGAACCCTGAGTACATCGTAATTCTGATTTCCCACAAAGGTACAGCTGTAGTCTTGTCTGGTCTGGTAGGTAATGTACCGTGTGATCCTGAAACATTGATCCTCTTGCTCTGTTCTAAAATCTTGAAATGAGTCACCTCTAAAGTTTATTATCAAGTTCAACTCAGCGAACACTTTCCTGGGGTCAGGCTGTGCTCTAGCTTGTGTACTGACGGGAATGAAAGGGCTCTTTGTGCAGATCTCTGCATGCTTGTGTGGAAAGTGGAACAAATTAACTTTGTGGTATTATACTCCTTCCTTGAATGATTCATATGTTTGGTAAATCACAGGAGGGATGGTGGTTTGCAGCAGTAATCTAAAACTATAGAGGCAGTAAGATGTGCACACCCCATTCTTCTAGACCCCTGGCTAAGCTATTCAATAATCATTATCTTGAAATAAAAATAGAGCTTCTCAATGCATTGGAGATACCCAGAAGAATTTGGTTAATTAATTTGGTTATTAATTTGTTGAATTCCAGTGAGAAGGCTGAGAAGCAGGCATCTCAAAAATCATCAAATTACTAGGAAAAAAATATTGCTTGTTTTATCTTTTGTGCATTTTCATCATTATATGTATAAAAGCATTTAAAGAGTCCAGCTGTAAATATATGAACAGGTGGGGTTTTCTAGATGCGCAAACAGAAAAGCTAACATGGAGCATCATAAAGAAACTAACTCAAGTCATCAGAAGGATTGGATTCTTTAGATACATAGGACAGATATCTGCCAGTGGATCCAGTGGAGCAGTGACAGTACCAGCAGGCTGATCAGAAACCTGGCACAGTGCTTCGGGTTGTTAGCCAGGCCCAAGTCTGTCAGAGCACTCTCAGGTCAACACTGAGGATATTTGCTGACAGCAGAGGAAAGGTGATACTCTGCTTGTGAAAGGGAGTGGTAGCAGACCCAGATTTTTTTGATCATTCCCCACAGTCTTAATCTTTTATGTATCTTCAGGACTTTTGCTATGGCTTGTTTATCCCCACACAGCTTTCACGATCTACCCTCTTCTTCCCTGGTCAGTTTTATGCCTCCCTGTACGAGTTCTAGCCTCCCTTAGCTCTCAGGTTCCTACTTTTTTCAATCTTCACCTCCTTTTTTCAGCCATTTCCTCCTGTCTTTCAGTCTCATTCACATCCAGTCCCACCCTTCCCTCGAATCCTGCATGCTGTCCCTTGCATGCCAGTCCTCCATCCACCTCCTCTCTCCAGCTGCCATTCCCCTACTGTCCTAGACTTTCATTTTCCTTCTGTTTCTAGTGTCTTTGCTGAGCCAGTCCTGGCTTTCAGTCTGTTACTGTAGCTCAACAGAGGCATAATGGCCCACTGTTTACAGCATTAGGTTCAATGCTTTCATGATACTCACCTCTTTGAATCCTTAATCCTTCTCAGAGAGCTGCTAGGTTCTGCTTTCCTTATCAGCCAAGGTATTCTTAATCAGCTCCAGGAATCTGTTTAGCAGTAATACCCATTTCTCCTTTTTCTTTACATTCATCTCAGGACCAGTCTTTGTCCATTGTGCCTGCTCTCCATCAGGACAATCACTGATGTGAAGGTAAAACGGTGAAAGTATGTGGCAGGTCAGAAGCGCATATCAGGGTTGCCCAGACTGTCTCTGTCAGGCCCACGGTACACCATGCAGGCACAGTCTACAGAGTCTTTAGCTGTGAAGCTCATCAAGTTGACTGAGCATACACTGTGATTTATCAAAGTGGTTTGGGTAAATATGGACAAAGTTTCTCAAATACGAGTAAAAGCAGAAAGCATTTCTTTCTCCTTGTCCATTAAAAATCTCTGATCCAAATAATGTGTAAGAATTTCTTTACTACTATCCAAGAAGGGATACAATATTGTCTGCTTCTTTAATTTCTTTCTTAAAAGTGACTGAATAATTTGTGCTGATGTTTTCCAAAAGTCTTCAGCATCTGCTGTAAGAAATTTCAGACTGAATGGTTCAAGAGAGATGAGGTCATAAACACCAGGTTTTAGAATGCAAACCTGACTAGCAGCTTGAACATAATAGGAGGCATTATGTTCAGTTTCTGGGTGTTACAGTTCAGGATATTCCAAGAAGCATAGCTACATACAGAGAACAGAGCCTGCCTGCTAAGCTATTGAACGTAAGCAAGATCATTTGAGAGTGATGGAAATTATGCTCAGCTGCACCTTCTCTAATTAGGCAGAAAATGTTTCCTTTTAAGTTGAGTTTCTCAGTTGCTGTGTCCTGTTATTAAAGTAATTGGTCTCTGTTCCTTGTCTGACCCAGAAGGGGATACAGATAGGGATAGTCATCTCACTTAACCAGTCTAGCAAGGAACTGTCATGTTTTCATTTAGCACCTTCCTCTCCCAATCCACATTCCTGCTCCAGTTTTAACCAGGTAGGTTTCTTGGTAAGAAAGTTGAGCCCTAAGTGCAGGCAGCACCAGGATTCATTCCCAGTGAATAAACACTACACTCATAAGAAATAATTAGAACTTTTTGATTAAAGCTTGGAGTCAGGAAGTTTGGAGAGACTTGGAGTCAGGAAGCTTGATTTCATGTTTGAATTTTTCTGTATATTCTGTGTGACTTCATGAAAAACAAAGAGTCAAAAAATGCCCATGAGGTTACACTGCTGCTCATCTGTCTTGCTGATGCTGATAAACATATCTGAAGATGGTTAACATGTAAAATATCCTTTAAAAACTACTAGTCTTGGAAGTGTAAATGTTAATCTCCCTTGTTGTGGTTCCTCCACTGCAACACACCAAGCAGATTGAATGGTTGATGTCTTAAAACACAAATAAATCACTGTGAGTTCCTGGGTACTCCAAGGTTGTAAATATTTTCTTTTCCTTTACAAGAAACATTACTTACTTGAGAGATCAGTGAAGACTTAGGAGTGAACATGGATCCTCGTCATACTGATCTCCCATGGCAGTGGCTGTAGTTGGATACAAGATTGAAATGAAGATATTTGTATTATAAAGTCGGCATCTGGTGCATGTGGACCAGGGGACTGAGACCAAAGGCTCCAACATGGGCTTCTCACCAGACAGAGAGCACAAGCCAGTGGACACCTCTCTGGCCAAGTCATTAGTGCTCACATAAAAGGAACAGTTCTCTAATAGTACTCTTTTTCCAGAATTCATTTTCATCTCATTTCTATTTCAACACTACAAAATGTCACTTCTAAAACTCCCTGCTCCTCACTGAATGGTCGAATGACTCAGCTGCAGAACCAGGCT
>QWTY01019639.1:972-16188 GCA_008033365.1 Pseudorectes ferrugineus | reverse complement strand
TTTTGGGCAGGATTGGACAAACAAGCGAGAGTTTTTGGTATTACACTTTGGATGTGGATGTTTAAATCCCTTAATCCGATCTGAGCCTTGCTTCCTGGTATTTTCTTCTAATGCAGCATGCGGATCCTCGTTTGCGAATACTGGCTCACCGTGGTGCGAGGCTCTGTGCGCTCATCCCAAATGCTGAGCTGGAGCTCGAAACTGGGAGCCGAGCCCCACCTAGTGACACATGATAAAAGTACTCAGCTGCTACTAAGTAGAATAGCTGTTTTATTTGATCATGTTTGAAATTCAGGAAAAAAAACTTACTACTATTAAAATATTTCATTTACAAATTTTTTTTTTAAAAAAACTTATTCTAATCTTGAGTTATTTTCTAGTATTTCTAAGATAATTTCTCCTGGGCTAGCTGAAGAAATAAAAGAATTTTGATTGATATTGCTCAGTAAAAGCAGGCCTCTACTGCTGATTTCAGTGTTTTTACATGAACTTTGGTTACTTGGATTCTGGAGTTTATTAAAAAACATTTGTTCCACTTGCTTTTTTCCTCTATTCACAATAAGAATCACAAAGATAAGGAGGATCATTCAAAAAGTGCCAGATCAACAGCAAAATATTAGCATGTGGTGACAGCAAGTCATCAGATTCTAATATAGGCCTTCATCACTGGCATTGTTCTTCAAGATTATTTTTCTTAATCAGATAATGATTCTGTCTCAGAATACTCTTTGTGTCTAGGTTAAAGGTTATTTATAGTTTTGGTTATTTTTCTTAATATAATAAAAAAATTGAACTTCTCTTATAAAAAGAAAGGTTATATTTCATGTGAAATTTCACATTTGTATTTCAAGGCAAAATGGCTTTTTCCACATATTTTTAAAGTGCAGAAGCACAAAGTGAAGGAAAAGCTATTTTCTCTATTTAGGTTTCATAAGCACAAAACTACCCTTTCAATTTTAGAATTTTATTCTAATTTTCACCCAGATTATGAAAACTCCCAAAAATTGATGGATAAAAGACAGAATGCTGATAAAGACAAGAACTATGAGCTGGCTGGAAACTAAATGGTTTAATAAATCCTTTGTAAGACATAGAGTTTTTAGAAATCTTTCCTGCTGTGTTTCTTCAGAACCTCTTCTTGGGAGGGTGTGTGTGTGTGTTTGAATTTAAATGAGAATTGTACCAAGGTCTGTCAAAGCAGTTAGAATGTCAATTTCAGAAACATTGTATGACTTAACCCTTTGGAAAAATGTAGTTATTTCCAGTCAGCTTAGAAGGACTCTGAAATGCTCTGGGGCAGAGATTAATTCTCTTTTTTTAAAATCCCAGTTTCTGATATTACCTATTTACTTACACCTATGTTTGTCACCAAGGTTTCATGCTGCATTTTCTCCAGAGAACTGGAATATGTTGGGTTTATTTTGCTTTTTTTCTCTAGACAGGACTAGCCTAGTGCTCTGTCTCCTATACAAGATGGACCAATTTTTAAACAGTTTTGCAAAACAGCTTCCATTTAATTCAATTTTGTTGCAGTTGCAGATGTTGTGTTACTTCTTAAAGAGGACATTTATTTGTTCCACTGACTGTCGTGAAGAGAACAAAACCATACTTTTAATATCCTTTCAATTTGTAATTTTCTGTAGATTATTGAGCTGAATTTAGTGAACATAAAAATAAAAAGGCAACAGGGACAGCACAGAGAAAACATGTTATTAAAAGTGGCTGATAATTCCCACATTCCTTGGTCATCTGAGTTACAAGGATTGACCTAATTCAGTGTTATTCCTGTTATTGCAGGTTATTCCTGTGCATGCAAAATTGATATGAACATAGATGAGAGGTATGTACAGCCTAAACCAGCACGTCAGCGTCATGTAACTGTACAAACAACAACCAAACAGAAGTTGAAAAGGATCTATGACTGACTGTGTATTGATAATGCAGCCGGAACAGCCCAAGGGGTATCAGCGTCAGTGGGCTTTACAGGACGGAACAGCCCCCATTTTGTGCTGGCAGTAACAAATCTCCAGTTACTCCCTGAAATAAGCTCATGAAGGGTGAAACATAAACCTCCCACCCTGGCCGGGGGCCCTGTATAAACCTGAGGCTGCGGAGGAGCTGCCGGCGGCGCCGCCGGGACCCCCGAGAGCGCGGGGCGAGGGCCGGTCCCAAGCGCTGCGGGCCCTGAGCGCCTCTCCCGGGAGCCGGGCTGCGGGGATGAGGCGCCCCGGGGCAGCGATGCCGCTCCGTCCCGCCGGCGCAGCTGCCCCGCCGCTCCGGGGCGCAGCCCGGCCACAGCGGCGGGCGGAGCTGCCGGAGGTGCCACCGCCCGGCCGGGGCGCCCCGCCCGGCCCAGCCCCGCTGCGCTGGAGCCGAGCCCCGGGCAGCGTCGCCCCGCCGAGTCGGCTGCGCCCCGGGCCCGCCCGCCGCCCCCGCGGAGCACGGCCCGGCCCGGCCCGGCCCGGCCAGCGCGGCCATGGAGCGGCGCGGGGGCCGGCGGCAGGTGAGCTCCGGGCCGGAGCGCGCCCGGGACAGCGGCGGGGGCGGGCAGAGAGAGCGGGGCGTGCGGGGGGGCAGCGCACCTCGCTACGGCAGGGAGCTGCCAGGTGTTCGGCATTGAGAGTGCCAAGTTATGCGCTTGCTGAAATCTCCGCCGTTTGGAACATGATTTATTTTCACAGGAAGTTTGTTCTGTTGTTTTCTTGAACTTTTTTTCTGTTTAGGACTCTGGAGATAGTATTTCTGAAGTACAGGAATGGAGACCAGTTATTTACAGAAAGTGCACAGACACTTTCTGGCTGCTCCTCTTCTGTCTTTTCTGGGCTGGCTTGGTAAGCACGCTTGTTTGTTTGTTTTTTTCCTGAAAGGAAAAATCGGATCAAAGTTAATGGGGTTCTGCGTAGTGTTACACTAAATCTAAACTAAAATTGTCACGGGCACAGGTCCCAGGATTGCCTAGGGACAGATCTTACCTTTGTCGTGGTGCAGTGCTTTATTGTGGTGTCTGTCACACTTCTAAGTTCTGCCCATGTGCTTTAGATACCGTGTATACACAGGGCTGGGTTATTTAGAATTCACTTTTTTGTAGATCAGTCCAGGCTCGGACTGGGCTCTTTTTTCTACTTATTCATTGTAGCTTTGATATCTTGCAACATGTGTCCATCTGATGCTACGTTAAGTCACTATCTGTCCTGTGCTTAGAACAGTGTGCAAGCTTTTGGGGACAGGCTTTGTCTTTTTGAAGTGTGGATGGGGTTTTTTATGGTATGTCTGAGTCTACCCAGGATTCTCGTAAATACACTTTTCAATTCCATGCATAGTAACTTTTTAAATGGAAGCTACGCATTTTGAATACTGCATAAATGGATAGTGAACTTTGTGAGCAGGATAGGGTTTTTTGCCTGCTGTCTAATGCTTAGTGCTTTGATCAGTGGACGGAATGCCACAAATGAAACCTGTCAAATAGTAAGGATTTAGGATTTTTGTTTGGTTTCTCTCACTGTTTTTATTGCTCAGTTTCTGTGAAATAGCTTTTTGCAGACATGTATTTGCTTTTTTGTGTTTGATCTTATTTTTAAAATATTTAAGAAAATGTAATGACATTAATTTATACACATAGTGAAAAAAATTGAAATCACGTTAATAGCTCTGTGGAAATGGGTATCACAGCCATATATAGATATACCCCTGCAGCTATTACTCTGTTACTTAACAATATTTATGGCTTGTATCCAGCATTCTGCACTTAAAAAAAAAATCACCTGCACAGTGGACCTGTAATACCCATCTTTAGAAGGAATACCAGAATTTTTCTGAAAGCCTGTTTCAGCTGAGTTACAGTGCCAGCTCATTTCTTGTTTTCCTTCTGAGACCATTTTAATTATTAACAAATACTTGTTCTGTAAACAAACTGGATCTGGAAATATTTTGTTATTGTAGCAAATCACATCCACAAGTAGTATGTCAGCTTGAATTGTGGAGTCTCTACAAAGATGTCCATATTGAGACAGCATTAGCATGCCATCATAACTTTAAAAAATTACTGAACTAGTTAAGACTGCAAAATAAGAGTCTACTATAAGCAAAAATGAGACTGCCCTGAGGACTAAAGAAGCACATATGTACATGTTTGTGTATGAGACATGTTTCTGCCCAGATCCAATCTTTAGTCACAAGCATTAAAAGTAGAAAAACAAATGAAGGCTCTAAAGCTTAAGTAAGAAAGCAGTTGTGCTGGATCTGACATATGCAATCTGTCTCGAGCACAGCCAGTATTCAGCCATATCCATTCAAAGTAGTAGTGGTTAATGTGGGACTGAGAAATCTTGCTGCTGCCAGCAGCTGGCACACAGCCACAGAGCCTAGTGATTGTCCTTGGTGTGTGTGAAATGTGGCTTGCACCCCATGGGAAAGAGAAGATTGGATCACTGAGTTCTTCAATAGCTGGAGTACTGTGGAGATAAGCCTTTGGGTAAAGTAGTACTCAGGACTTCACCAGTTTCACAGAAGAATTGCTGCTTCTTGGCACTTGCAAAGGTTCTTTCCAAGGATTATTTTGGCTCTCACAAGGTACAGGAGGGTTTAAGCTGCATTCCTAGACAAGGTGTTTTATTTTGACTAAGGTTTGCTGCTACTTGGCCAGCAGAGGTACTTAGCTGCCTCTGGGGTTTACAGGAAGACGATCTACTGGAACTTTGATCTGACAGCAGAATAACTAAAAGGTCAGGGCAGTGTCACCTAAGTGCGTAGTGTGGCTTTCTCCAGGTTTTTCACATGTGTTAAAGAGTGCTCCTTCCGAAATTTCAGGTAATCTCCATTTTAATTATACTTCATATATAAAAATACCTCAGATTAAACTCACTAGCATCTTCAAGGACCCATTATGGCAGCAGACACATTGCCCAAGTGTGTCTTGAAGGTCACCCTGTAAAATGAGATACAGTGAGCACATGAAAAATCACCATTTGAGTGATCTTGCCTAGTGACACACATGAACTTCACTAGGGACAGTGTTTAGCATCTTTCTAATGCTTCCTTTTATTTTAATCAGGACCTCTATCTTTCTCCTCCTGTGTTATTCTGCTTAATTTATATACTTTCAACAATAGATGAAGGAAAGCTCTAAGGAAGCAATAGAGCTAAACTGGTCCATATGACTTGCTCTGGCCTTGTGCAGAGGGGTAAATTTTATATTTAACTCTTTGCAACCACAAGACAAAAAAGTATGATTTAAAAGGAATATTTATTAAATGGAAAGAAAAAGCTATTATAGCAGGCTTTCACATTAAAAAAATATTTTAACAGATGTTTATAAGTGGCTATGCTGTGGTGGCTGGTGCTGCAGAAAGACTTGTGCTTGGATATGACAGCTTCGGAAACATATGTGGTCGGAAGAACACTCCTGTAGAAGGGGCAAATCTTTCTGGATTGGACATGACTAATAAAAAGTAAGTACATAAGACAATGTCTAAATAAATCAAATGTTTGAGAAGTTAGTAAATACATGTCTTCTAGTTGTCAGTCATATACATCTGTGTATCTATACATTGTCATGTTGAAAGGCAAAAAACGTGCGAATAGCGCAAAAGACTGAGTTAAGTTAAAAAGTTGAAATAGAATTTGAAAATGTGCTGCATTGTTATGCAGCTGCCTTCTTAAAGAGGATCTTAAATGGGACTTCAGCCAAACAGGCAGTCATTCTATATGGCAAATCTTTGTACTTAAGGAAGTTGCATGTTGAAGTTCCCAGTCATTCCACTGACTCCTTCGGAAAAAGTTTCATTTGCTTTGTAGCACTTTAAAAAGATGGAAAGAAGGTTCAGAATTAAAACTTATAACAAACCAAGAAAGCTTGTTTTTTGAGAAGAGGATCTTTTTTTCTTTCTAGGTATGTGTTCTTTCTGAATTCATGCGGCCTGGAAATACAAAGCCTCAAAATCAGTTCACTTTCCTTGTGCGTGTCAAGTTGTCCACAAGAGCAACTCAACTCTTTGGAAGATCTCCAGAGTTTTGCAAGGAATAATGGTGTGCCACAGGGAATATGAGTATCTTAGTGTATCAACTGTAGAACAGTTGAGCAGCTTCCACTTTGTTTTTCTTATGTTTCTTACACTAGGGAATCATATCTTACCATTAATTTCCTGAACAGTTCATGGTAACAGAAAATAAAATGTCTTGTTTCTGCTTTATTTCAAAGCCATAGTTTCTAGAAATGTTACAGCTCTCTTATGCAAATTAGAAAGTTGTTGATTAATTCCTGCACAGTGCTGAGATTATGTAGCAGAAAACTGACTGCTGAGAATCAACTAGTGAATTTTGGCGGGGGTGCCAGTAGGTGACCAGAGTTCATATGCTGTTGAGAAACTTGTCCAATTGGTTCCTTTAAATTTAAGTAAAACTATGGTGGAATTATTAATTTCAGGAAGACAGAACTGGTTTTATCCCTCTAGACATCAGATCCCAACATTTGCTATTCCTTTTTGTTGTAGTTTAACACCAGCTGGCATCTAACTATCACACAACCTCTCACTTCCCAGCAAAACCAGGACACACTTAGAAATTTTATTTGATTCTGGTGTTCAAGATGAAAATGCTGTCAGAAGTAGCTGTTGTGTGAAAGAGACTCCAGTTTATTCATGTCCAACATGTAAATAAAATAATCTGTAGCCTAAGCCTTATTTCATGGGGTATGTATAAACTTCAGACCATATGAATATTAATTGATATTTTTGTTAGAGGTCAGTATCCCATTCTTTTTTTGTTTTGATGTTTTGCTTGGCAGGGATTGCTATTTAAATTGACAATATTTGTTTTAATTTAACTTTGGGGTAGTTTGACATCATTTGGTGTGTACAGAAAGCTGTAAATGCCTGTGATATTATATAAGTATTTTCAGTCTATCTAAACATAATTGTATCAAATTCCAGCTCCAACCGCTTGCATGTTTATGTCAAGGCAGAGAGAAGTCTTGCATTTTGAATGCCTTGGATGTATCCAGCCTTTCTTTCCCAGAAGCACTGTATAATGGAGCAGAGTATTATTAGCAGAGTACCTGGTAATATTTCACTGAGATCCCAGCACAAGTTAGGTTTCTGGATACATATATATTCTATTCTAACTCGTGAAGTCCTAGCTGTATTGTGGCTTCCATCATTTTAGGTTTTTCTCTTATCCTAATGAGCAAGGATTAATAGCCGAGTATGGCACTGTGGAACAAACAGTGTGCCTGCCTGGAAGATAAGTGTAGTTAAATCTAGAAGGCGAAGGGTTCTGCAGAGGTTGCTTTAGATTTACTCAAGTACCTAACTTGTTATTTACATTGCCACTGGAATATCAGGGGTGAGAATGGCCTGCTAAGGGATCAAACCAGAAGTGGAAACAAAACTTAGTTCTTAATGTTTTTCTCTCAAATTTTTACTAATCTTCAGTTACTTTTTTCTTTTCTTACCTTTTTTAGGTTCTTTTCTCTGTGTTTACAACCTGAATGTTTCCAACTACACACTAAATCCAAAGGCAGCTCAGCTCTGTCCCACGCTGCCAGTTCCACCAAGGTAAGAATTACTGGGTATTTTATAACATCCTTGAGTCCGAACAGCTTCTTATGGGTTGTTACTTCCTCACATTTTGTATTTGGCTTGATAGTTCACAGTCAGGATGGTTTTGTTTTGTTTATTTATTTTTGTCCATGTATCCTTACGAGTTCTTTTATGTGACTCTGAACATGGCAGTGTCCTGTCCCACAGAATAAACAAGAACTGCATTCCCTCCATTCCTCTACCCTTTAGAGAGTTTTCCCTCTCCAAATTAGGAAAAAAGCACTCCATATGAGGAACAGCTTACCTCCTGCACAGATTTTTGCTCTTTCCCTCAATGCCAAGGATGTGATCTTGGGCCTTGCTTCTTACCCTGAGCCCAGATATTTCCATCAGAATAATTTTACAGCCAGCTGGCTTGAAGCACAGATCTGTGGATGTTGCTGTCTTTATAACCTGGCATTTGTGAGTCAAAATTCTTTAATGATTTTAAGTTCCACTGTGTCATGAAAATACAGCAGAGAATTGGAATCTCTGTGTTTGCCGAGCTAAGTCACTTGCTCTGAAAAGGAGAAAATGGAAGAACAAGGTGAACAGAAAAGAGTAGGAGACACATAAACACATTCCATACAGTGGATCAAAGGACAGCATGTAAATTGATGAAAAACTATGGCATGTTTCACTTATTTCCTCAACTTTCTAGGCTTTTTTCTGTTTGTCAAGGAACTTGGCAAAGTTGTTCATCTTGCACAGTAATATTTCACAGTAGAAGCAAAGCTAGTTAGAGAAATTTTTAACTGTTGATGACAAAACCTCTCCTTTTCAGGTAAGAATATGCCTTTGACTGTTGTAGTGCAGTACTGCCAAAGTGGGACAATAAATATATGCAAGAAGCTTGGCTGGGAGTGCCAAATAATTTTGTATAAATATTTGGTGCCATTAATTGTACTTTGCAAACATTGTTTTGGTGTGGCTTTTAGAATGCTTAAATATCATAAAACCAATGCAAAGTGTTTGTAATCTAGAATTATCTACAACAGCATAGGTTACAGCTATGTTAGCATGAACTTTGTTTTTACATAAACACATGGGAGCAAAGCAGGGGAAGCCAGACTAGAATGGGAATAGGAGCTATGTGCTGATGGTGATAGTAGTTAATGAGAGAGTTGTTAATTTTTTTTCCCCAGGCTGATCTTGAATGGATCTGTTCTGGTATAGTGATACAGGCATGGCACTATTAAGAGTTTATTTTGCAGATGATACATAAAACTACCCTTTATAACAGAATGCTCTCTGTGGAGAATGGCAGGATGGATCCCTGTGGATTTTAAACTGTTTGTCCAGTAATTAATATATTTTACCACTTTTGTTTTTAATCTTTCAGTAAATCCTTTCCATTATTTAATCGATGTGTTCCACAAAATCCTGAATGCTATTCCAAGTATGCATCTGTCTTAATAAGTATGGTTAATGAAATGGATATTTTTCACCGAATTCTGAGTGGAATATTGGCAGGAAGAGATACTGTGATAGGACTGAGTGTCCTTGCACTAGGTAAGGTTATAAGTAAAAAGTGAATAATGATATTCAATTAAAAGTTTAAAATGTTTCTTATAAGTCTATATGTTTAATTCAAAAGTGGATTTTTTTCATATTTTCTTTATTTTTAAGAAAGAGTGATCAGGTTTTATCAGGAGGCATTTAATAGACTGCTGAAATGCAGATCTCTGAATTATCAGATTCCGTGTTTCATGACATGGTTATATACCTCATTTTGGGGGACTGTAAGAAATTGTTGATAAAAAAATGACATCAGCATGAACGCTTGAACTTAAATCTTGTATAAAATGTTATTAAAAAGCTAGTAATTCCCGTGGTGAAATATATCAGTTATAAGTTCCTTATTATTTAAGTTACAGGTAACTGGGTGCTTTAAATGTTAAAAAGGTTGCCAACTTTACTAAATGCTGTTGATTTTGAGACTACTGTTTAAAAATAAAAGCCAAAATTCTACAAGAACCGTAAATTTATATTTAAAATAAAAAGGGGTTAAATTAAATGGGTTGTAACACTCAAACTTACGACATGTATTTTTCAGCCTTCTCTTTGATACTGGTTTTAGCCTTCAGATTCATTCAGACCCTCCTCATCCATACTCTGATTGCACTGGTTGTATTCGGTTTGTTGTGTAAGTATATTTACTGTTTCACTGAACTGAAGGATTAGCAGCTGAACAAACAGTTATCCTTTTTTTCATGGCCATCCTCAGTAACCTTCAGCTTACCACAGTCATTTCCAAACTGAGGCCTGCTTGCCTTTTGGTGCCAAAGTCTGGCTGTGCTCTTCCAGCTGCTGAGTGTTAGGATGATGGTGGTGTTTATTGTTTTTATAGATGCCTAGAAACAATGTTTCTTTTGGCAGATGAATGCAGTTATGAAAATGCTACTGTTTCAAAGAATGTTTAGTGAACTCTTATACTGCCTGCTTTAGGAAGGGAGAACCATAGGAATGTGTCTGGCTAAAGCTTGTCGTTCCATTAAATTTAGCTTTGTACCTCCACAATGAAATTACATGCCTGAGCCTTAGAATAACTGCAAGAAATCCGAACATTCTGCTGCGGTTTTACCTCAGTCTGACAGGCCACTATTGAAAGTTTCTCTGTGATCACTGATCCTGTGCCTCACTTTGCTAATTGGGGGTATTCCCGAGCCAAGCGTGGGTTAGCGGGGAGGGCGGGAGACTGGGGAGGGAGGCCAGGCAGGCATCAGCCTGCCAGCAACAGCGTGCACTGCCCGCCCTCATGCTGCTCTGGTCTGCTCAGTCATCTCAGGTGTTCTCTGGTGGCTCCATTATGACTATAGGAATGATCCCAGCACTGAACTGGAAACAGAAAAGGAAAATGTAAAGTTCCTACTTGGATATGCCATCTTCTCAACAATAGTTACCGTAAGTAGCATTTTGCCCTAAGCAATGGCAGAGGCTGTAACTTGAACACTTGAACTACTGTGGTTCTGCAACAAGTAAAAATAATTCCTAATTCTTTTCAAATTGGAAAATGAGAATAAATTCTAAGAGCTTCTGACATGCATTGAAATATAATCATAAAATCATAGAATGGTTTGGGTTGGAAGGGACTTTAAAGATCCTAAAAAATCTAGTTCCAACTAGATTTTTAGGCCCCCATCACAACTACAAAAAATAATTTTATAACTTCATCGTGAAACTTGTTTGTCAGCCTTGCCACACTTCAAACCTGTGCAAAGAGTGTTAGTGTTGTTGGTGTAAAAATGCAAGAATTTTTTTCTGTACCCATTTTGTTCTGCATCAGCTCACTGGAGAATCACGTTGAATAAACACAGGGGCACTGGCTGAGTATGAACAGGAAATCTGTGGATTCACCCCACTCTGTCAGTAGGAGAAAGGGGTGGCAGCTCTTTTAGACAATGAAAGGGGCAGTGAAACACAGACAGCAGTGTCTAGACCTCAAGTTATGGGGTCAAATTCTGGTTTTCTCTCATTGACCTTGTTTTACAACAGAAAATCTGAGTGCGGCTTGCAACTTCTTAAGTGATTTTTTCACTCTGATGTTGCAAAGTTAAAGGAGCCATTGCTCAATTTGAGGATACAGTCAATTTGTGCTTCGTGAGACATTTGTCAAAGTGATTGTCCTGTTTTCTTAGAGATGAGTAAGATCTATATGGAATTTGCCAGATATTAACAGTCTGACAGTTTACAGTGACAAATATAAATGTGTCACAGATCATTTTTTTTATATCCTCTATAAGTTATGACCTTTTTTACATCTGCTGATACTAAAGAGGTAAGAAAAGGTTTCTTTGAATGCAAGTGTGTTCCAGTACAACTGACTGTTGTTTGCAGAATTGTGGGAATATCCACTGCTGCAGGTTATGCTTCTCTTCAGAGCTGGTAGCTTCTTTCTAGAGCAGGCAAGAAAACTAGTGAAGCAACTGCCACTGGTTGTATTTATTGTTTTATAAATTCCAACCTCCCTTTTAACTGCATTTCCTAGTTCCTTGTCACATACAAAGAACTGTAGATATTGTGGGGTTTTTGACTTGTGATTTTGTTATTGGCGGGTTGGTTTTTTTACTTTGGGAAGACAATAATTTATTTAAATGAGTTTTCATTTTATGTCTGCTTTGCTTCCATACATACATAGCTCTCAAACTAGTTTTGTTGTGGACTGCAGGAAAGGACTGGTTCTCCTACCATTGTGAAAGTGAACAGTGGCAAGCTGACCTGAGTAGAAAGAAAGTTAAAAAGTTCATGACATGCAGGGTATGTGAAAGCAATGTGTAGTGTTTAATGTACATTTACATTTGCTGTAAAGCAAAACAGACTGTTTCCATTAGAAGAATTAAAGTTTTATGAAACCTATTTTGTTTAAAAAACCAGCAGCAATTATTGCAGAAAACCAGATTTTAATCCACAGGCTCGTTGAGAACATAGGGAGTGTCTCAGGTGGATTTTCCAATGTGTAGTAAGATTGTATAAATTGCTTTGCTGTCATGTCTTTGTGAAGTCTGTATCCTCTGATCCCACATTTGACAACTCTGATAATTTTCTTGACGTAAAACCCCCAATAATTTGTCTTTTTATTTCCTGTAACAGGTTGTTCTGCTCTCCCTTATATTTGTACTAAGAAAGAGGCTTCCGTTTGCTGTACAGCTCTTTCGCATTGTTGGTAAAATCATTGGCAGAATTCCTTTCCTCCTGTTCCAACCACTCTGGACCTTCCTGATTCTCATTGTGTTCTGGGTATTTTGGGTTGCTGTACTACTTAGCTTAGGAACTGCAGGTAAGTAAATGCTTTTCATGTTTTTGACTGAATGCTATCCATTTCCTAAGTTCTCTTCTTAAATGTGGGACCTCTTGGTGTTGGTGTATAAAATGTGGGCTAGCATTGTTACATGGCAGAGTTACTTGTTCCCTTTATTTCCCATTTGTTGGAGTCTTCTACATTGTCCTTTTGCTTCCATATGTGGACTTGAGTTTTGTTCTTTCTCATTTATTTGTTAATAGATTTTGGTAGGTACAGTATATGTTTGGTGTACTTAAATGAAGAAAGTAACAGGAGGAAGGAGACAGCTTTTAGTGCAATTGTTACAAAATGAGAATGTTCGTCTCCTCTGACTAAACAATGTTGAGTTGTCACAGAGGCAGAACGTTGCTTCAGAGCAGTAGTTCAGTGGCAATTGCTATCATTTTGACCAGTGCAACAGTGTTTGGATTAATCCAGTGGTTCATGCAGTTGTAGAGGAGGTGCTCTGTGGAAAGTCAAGCACTATGAAAGATCCGGCAGAACAGATTTTTAGTGTGGAAATGGTATTACTGAGGGATATACAACTGTGAGATCTGTCACTGATTGAACCAGGGTAATTTGGATGCTGTCCCTTGGCCCAGCACCATGCCATCCAAGTGAAAGAGAGGTTGTCCTCTGGAACATCACACAAAGAAGTGAAGCTAAACTCTGTGTAGCTCTGGGGATAACTCTTCATGTAGACATCAGCCCCTGTCCATGAAAAGCATTATTATTTGGGGGCTGGTATTTTTTTCATTTTCAATTTCTAGGGCCACTGTTAGGAGCCAGTTGTTATCCTTTGGGTTGAAGCTGATGTAGAATTGATGTGGATGGAGACCCCTGTTTATGGGTTTTCTCTTTTCTGAAACCTGGCAGTGATTTCTGTGTGGAAAACCAAATGCAGCCTAATTCTTCAAGTGCTTGTATGTTACCAGTTTACTTTGTGTTTCCACCACTGCTTGAGATGGTGGCTGCAGTAACCCCTTAGTACAGGCTTACAGATTACTGCTAGGCCAGGGAAGCCTCCAGGCTTTCCATAGCTGAGGCCATTTGGCAAAGCCGGCTGTATTCCCTACCTCCATGGATCGGGTACCTCGCTCCTCTTACATCACAACTGCTTCCATCTCAGTTGATTCCGGCTCTTTGCAAGACCCAATTCACTTCTAACATGAGAAACTGTCTGAGTCCATGCTGGCATTGCAAATCACACCCATTGCTTAGGCTAGACTGAGATCTGTTTCCCTCCAGCTTTCATTGGCCAGTCATGCAGATTTGCAAGTCTTTGTTTCTGCTGCCTTTTTCTGCGTAGCTCATGTCTGTCAGGAAGGAATGGCTGCTTGAAGCAGCTGATAACTTGCTTCTCCTGTAAAAGGGTCAGACCTAGCATGGCCAAATGTCTGACCTACAGTCTCTTTGTGAATTGTTCCTCCTCAATAAATAGCCAAGCCGATGCCCTTTGCTTTAGATGTCATGGATATTCCTTCTCCACACTCCTTTGAGTTAGATTTTCCCAATACAGAAGCAGCATTGTGTGCTGGACACAGATCTATGTTGTTGTTAGCTTTTCTGCAAAATCTTTATACCATTTATGTATGGATCAGACAGGCAGCAGTAATTCTGAAACTGGCCTTGTGGGATACCTTACCACTGCTTCAGACCAGACTTTATAGGAAGGAGCATCTCCTGAGCTATCAACCAACTGTTCATTTCATGCACCTGCTTGGATCAGATACAATTTAAGATAAACATTAACTGTAGTAAATTTAGTAACAGGACAATACAATTAATTATAACACACAGATTTTCTAAATGTATAATTAACAAGAACTATGAGAGGAAACATTACATCCTTGATGTTAAATCAAGCTGACTTAATTTTAATATGCACACAGAAGGATGTAAAGCTTGCCCTTGTTATATCTAAGTTTAGAAAATGCCAGCTGAGTCTGTTGTATTCAAAAGCTTTTGGAAATGCCGCAGTCATTAGAAGAGTAGAAGTATTTTAGCTCATGTGACAGAAAAAGCTTGATTATAAGAGCAGGATGGGAAACTACTTGGGTATTTTCTGGATGCTTTTACAGACTTTGCAGGAAAATAGTGACTTGCACATTATATCCAAAAGCAAATTCCACATATATTCACAGGGGAGTAAAACCCAGTGAAAGCTGCTTTTGAGAGGCTTTTTATGCTTTTTCCATGTTGTGCCGTTTTTCTTTATTCGTTATATTCTCTGTTTCCTGCTAGGCTTTTTCATTCAACTTTTTTCTTTTTCCTCCGCCTTCTTGGAGAGTAGGATTCAGTTTATGACCTGCTGTTACATTCATAGTGCAGCACACAACTCCTGACTCAAAGGTATTTTGTCTTGTCCCCAGCTTAATAGGAATGCTAATGTTTCCAGCAAGTGATGCAAACAGTACAGTACAGAGAGCAGCATAAGCTTGCTGCACAGCAGAGTGATGATAAAGTTTCAATTTTGAAAGGGCTGACTTTTCTCAGATTTGGCATAAGAAGGGGAGGTCATTTCCAGGCACTTAACTGTCAATATTATTGCTTATATGAGCAACCTAGTAAAACAGGTTTTGATGGAGATATTCTGGCAGGATATATTTAGTATAGATGTCAGACCTTATAAGATCGTCCTGTTAGAAGCATGTTAATGTTTAGAAGAGTATGTGTGCAATTGATAAATAACCCAAATCACTTCTCATTTAAAACCTAAGCATGAATGCCGCTGGAAAAACGCCCCTCTGTATCCGCTGATGTCTCTGCGTAAGTTGGGCTCTGAGTCTCTCCCGGCTGTGTCGCTGACGGCAGTTTTTGCGGGGCTGTCGGGCACTCGCTGTCTGCCGGACACTCGCTGTC
>QWTY01019634.1:6828-25192 GCA_008033365.1 Pseudorectes ferrugineus | reverse complement strand
TTCCTAGGGATTACAGCCTCTCTCCAAGGCTGCCCTTGGCATTGTCACCCTCCCCAAGCACCCTCCCTGCACAGCCATGGCACACAAGTCACAGCAAACAGATGCCCACAGTGTGTCAAACCACCCAGAGCAACAGCTGTCCTGCAGGAGACACTAACATCAGCACCACACACAGGTGTGGAGCTGCCTGAATTTTAACAAATGCAATCAGGCAGTGGTCTAACACATAGGTGAGTGCAACATGAAATGGCTACAGAACATTTACACGGGAGGAGGAAACAGAGACAGCAAACACAGGATCCCATCCTGTCTCTAGGTACCCAAATATCCTTTGCACCCTCACAGGGCCCGACTGCAGAGCCAGGGCTGCCCAGGGAGCCTGAGAGAGTCATCGTGCCACCAAGAGGTCCCCACCTCACACATGAAGCCCAGAAGAGAACAGTCCTTGCCTTTTATCTGATGATGTTCCAGCTCTTAACTGTTGAAATGGAAATATGTCCCAACCTTTGGGACTCTCCAATTGATCTTGGCTGGGAGCTACCCAGAACTTTGTGCCCATGATGCCAATTTATTTAGAAACACTCACGCTGAGAAAACAATAACCTTGTTGCCTGCCAGGTTCAGCAAAGTTCACTTTTAACAACGGAGAGCTTAAAAGGCCAACAGCACAATTTACTTTACTAAAGCAAAAGCATGAAGTTCCTGGCTACGGCAACAAAGAAAAGCATTTAAAAAGTCAGGCAGTGCAAGCACAAAGCAGGCTCAGCCCTGGAAGCTTCTCACCAGTGTTTGCTCAACCACAGCAGCTGAAGGCAGCCCAAAAGGACACTACCTCAGTGTTGTGGCTCTCCTGAGCAGACAGAGACTGTCTCCAGTAACACCGAATGTCCACAAAAACGCTGCTGTATAAACAAAACACACTTACGTGACTGCATGCAGTCAGGTTTGGGCTAGCCAAGCTGGTTGATTCTGGATGCTTCTGAGAATGCAAGTGAAAGATTGCTTCACACAGTTTGGGGCTGGCTCAGGGCTGGGAACACGCAGCCTTCGCAAGGCCTTGACTTCATCTTGCCCTGCGTGTGGGAGATGCTGTGACTTGGCATGGCCTCGCCTGCCTTCCTCCAAAATTGTGGCATTTTTCATGGCTTTGCCAGGACTTGGAAGGACAATAGCCCAAAAATAGCGTTCTCTCTTCAGGATGTTTGTTCCTCCCACACTTTGGGACGTGTCTCTGGGGAGGTGCTGCTGTGCAGATGGCTGGCTTGGTGCCTGAGCTCTGCCAAACCAGAGGCTGAGGACAAATGGGCTGACCTGGGCCCTTCTGCTGTGCCTATGGGATAAATTCCTGTGTGAATGCAAGAGCTGAGCCCTCAATAAGCATTTCAGTTCCTGTTGCTGCTGCCTCACCTGGAAGTGCAGTCCCAGACCTGGAATACTCCACTTGTTAGAAACCTGCTTCTAATTACTACTTTATTTCCACCCTTTCTGTATATCAATGCCTTCCTCTAGCCTAAATAGCTCCTCTCTCTCCTCAGTCAGAACAAGCACTCCCTGATATCCTGATGGACAGCTTTCTTTGCCCATCTTTGGCTGCTAGGAGGAAAAAGCCAAGGTTTCTGCTCTCTTCTCACAAAGGCCTTGCCCGGCCTTGTGTCCCCACCCTGTGCCTATCACCAGGGCTGCTGCTCAGGCCCAGCACACAGTCCCACCTATTCTTTAAAGCAAAAGTGTCATCTAAATACAGACCAACAGGGAATCACCTTCATTTACCCTCAAGGGGTAAAGGTCTGGCAAAGGGAAACCACCACTGCTGACCATGGGCTGCTGCATCACCTGCTGTACTGCACAGAGTCACTAACTCATCCCTGCACTTTGCTAAATGCCATCACAGGACAGCCTGGTGCAGGATCCAGGCAGTTTTGTCTTCAGTACACCTAGAGAAGGCACAAGAGAGAACAAATGCTCACTTGGGGGTTATCCCACCCGTGCTCCAGCCTTGTGGCTGTGCTCCAAAAAGAAGAGGGGGGGAGTACTTAGCTGAGGGGCCAGACCTTGCCATGGCTTCAGTGGTGAGTCACTGCAACCTGTGGAGCTTCTCTGGAGACGTTCTGGGACATGAACCACTGGTGCCTGTAGGGAATGAGCCCCCAACACAGCTGAGATCTCTGCTGGGCAATTGCACTTACCTTGAGCAGTGTCATGATCTTTGGGAAGTTCGGGCTCCACAGGAGAGGCACTGAAATCTTCCTCCCCTGAATGTCACAGAAGAGCTGTTCTAGCTGTCAGCCAGGGAAAAGGACCCTGATTAAAATCTTCAGTGTCTTTGATGAGCATCCATCACTGGCACCCACCCGTCCTTCTGCAGGAGGAGACACCAACATCAGCAGCACACACAGATGTAAAACTGCTCTCAGTTTTAACAAATGCAACCAGGCAGTGGTCTAACAGGCACTAGTTTACAGATTTTTTTTTTTAAGTGTATCAGAAATTTAAATCACTCAAAATGTCACAATTAGATCCTATAAAAATATACGTTGGATAATTTGGCTGTATTTTAATTAAACATTAATTTATCCAATTTATGCAATTCAAGCACAGGAAAATTTAGAACAGTGGATTTAACATGTCCCTGTGTGGTGCTGCATGATTCATTTTTCAAGTCACCTAAATGTTGGTGCCCACTAGAGTCACAATGCAGCCACCATCATCCCAGGAAGCTGCTGGGGAAATTGCATTTATCTGCTATGAGATCCTTTGGTTTGGGGGGAAGCAGAACATAAGACAACATTCATGAGAGATGTAAGACATAAGAAGGATTGCTCCAGAGTCCCCATTTTCCACAATAATTTCCTGCCCATTGCCTGCTGTGAGCAGTCTGTATAATTCTCTTGCTGTCACCACCCCAGAGCAACCAGAGTAATTTGGCCTGTGTCACCACTAGACACTTACCCACTTGCCAGGCCCTTCCACAGATCCTTGGAGCTGTGGCCCAGGAGGACGGGCTTGTACAACCTTTTCTGTGGTTTCAGTGCTCAGCAAAGGGTGGAGTGAATCCCACTGGGCAGTGTGCCAGGACTTGGTCCTAAAACAAGCACCCTCTTGGAGGGACCACATGGGAGATCTGCCCGGAGCAGAAACCCTGCTGCTGCCACACTCCCTCCACATGTACCCACACACCCTCCTGCTGTCAGCAAAATCTGGGGTTTAGGACAGGTTTTTTTAATTTTTAAGCAAAATTTTTCAGTGTGTAGCTCATGCACTTGACTGTTCATTGAAGATGTTCTGGTGTGGTTCTTTAATCGGCAAGTGTGCCTCATTGCATTGATTGTCTGTCTTGTATAGATCCAAAATCCCTCACCTGCAGCCTCCCCATCTCCATGTTGTTATGGGATTGCAGCATCCCTGCACAGCTGAGAGGGAATGAATGGCACATCACAGGGGTGTTTTTAGACAGCTTCAGAGCACAGGTTTCTGTGTGTCTTAAAGCAAACAAGCAGAAGACCTGAGCTTACAGAAAAACGAGGGAGAGACAGAACAGATAATAGCAACTTCATAGTTAAAAATGCAAAAAACCCAAAAGCATTTGTTTGATACATGCACAAGCTACATTATGACTGGAACAGCCCCCACCTCACAGTGACACCAGCAGTTACATTTGATCTCCCCATCGCAGGTTTCCTCCCCGGCTTTTCAGATACTCCCATTTTATCAAGGGAAGACTAAAGTGTGATGACACCTCCTGTGGCTCTCTAGGGTCTCTGGGCTGTGTGTGTTCATGTGCACAGATGTGTGCACACATCTGTCTGTCTCTGTCCTTCTGCTTCACCTGCACCACGCTTGGTGGTCTTTGTGTGCCTTTTCCTAGGAAAAAGCTTCTGATGCCTTTTCCGCCCCCGAAATGGAGACAAAGCCAAGTGCAGTTCTTGGCATGTAGCTCTCCTAATGATACCGTGACACAGGGAGGAAAGCTATCCAAGAGACATCTGCTCCTTTGTCACATGACGGGCTCTGCTTTTGGAATGCACAATTTGTCTGCCACAGTATCAGACACCCTTCAGCAGCTCAAAGTTAAATGATATTTCTGAAGGGCTGCTTGTGGTTTGCTTTCTTCCTTAAAAGATGTTTCTTCTTTGGAATTTGGGTCTCCATATCCAGGGCCCTCATGGCTCCAGCACCTTGGATGCTGACTGGGAAGAGCACTGGGCGCACTCCACACCAGTGATGAAAATCTTCACAGGGCTCTCCAGAAGAAAGGCTCTAAGGATTGACATGAGTGTCTCTGTAGGGAAAACAGCAAGAACCACACTGTTCACAGTGATTACTCACACATCTTAACATTTACATCTTTAAATTATCACTCAGATAAAAACTATTGCAGACTCATAGTCGTTCAGACAATAAAGAGCAGTGAGGTGGGATGCCTTGAGACTCCTCAGCATTGG
Organism: Pseudorectes ferrugineus; assembly: GCA_008033365.1. Taxonomy (NCBI): domain Eukaryota; kingdom Metazoa; phylum Chordata; class Aves; order Passeriformes; genus Pseudorectes; species Pseudorectes ferrugineus. The sequence continues at coordinate 20,750 of QWTY01019634.1, read as the reverse complement.
CTCTGGACTGTGTCACCTCCCAAATGCTACAGCCTCTGGGTAGCTGCTCTTATCTTCAGCAACCACAGGACGGGAGGAGCTGGCCTTCTCCTCAAAGCACAGTCTGTGGGGCACGCACAGGTCCCCAAAGCCACCACAGCTGATCCCATGGATGCTACACCCCAGACCTGGCTGTGTGGGGCAACTTGGAACAGATGTAGATGAGCCAGCTCAGGTCTGGAAACCAGGCTGCCCAGCCACGAGGGTTTGTGCCTGAACATCACGGCCAGCCTGGCTTCTGACCTCAGGCAGGGAAGACTGCAAGCCCCTACAGCTCAGGAAAACACCAGTTCTGACCTGGGCTGCCCCCAGGAGCAGATTCCCCAGAGCAAGTCAAAGGGGGTGGTCTGTTTGCTGGGGCAGAGCCTCTGCGTGTGTGCTGTCCCATGAGCCTGCCTGCACAGCTCCATCTGGTTTGGGAAACGAAGCAGCCAACACATCTCAGCCTCCAACCATTTCCAAGGAATTGTCTTCACTTCTTCAGTCCAAATCAAAACAAAACACTGCCACAGACACTATTTGTAAGACAAAACCATACCTGAGCTGAGATTTGAGGACTCACACAAAGCTTCCAGCAGGTGTTCCCACAAGACAGCCCCAGGCAGAGCTTCTGGAAGCACCACCACTGTTAATGGCTACATCTCAGGAGAAGCAAAGGAGCTGTGGGGACAACTTGACTTTGGTTAAGTTTCAGAGAATTAAAGCAATTCTTCAAATTCACATAGTTTAAAAAATGTAAATTTTAACAGTTATTCCTGGAGGGAGCAATTTGGAGAGGGAGAACAGTCTATCACTGCTTTCACATTTAACAAGTTTTGGGGTTGGGAGTGTTGGGACATCTGCTGACACTAATTCCTGTGATTCAGCAGCTGTGGGCCATACTTCAAGTATATGTCCTTATCCTCGTTTTTTGTTGTTGGTTTGGTTTTTTTGGTCAGGACATGTTTTAACTGGGGACAGATGAAAGAAAGAGAGGGCGTGTTCACTCATTTATTTTCTGATAGACCATGAAAAAAAATAATGAAGAATGATTAAACCAACAAACTTTCTTTAATAAATTAATAGCAGCATCACAAAACCCTGATGTGAATGACCCAAAGAAAGTTGGGTACGTGACAGTATTTAACCATTCACAGAAATGTTCTCCCCCGCTGGCTGGGAGGAACGCAGGCGCTGTAAGGCAGTCCCCTTGGCTCTTCATCCAAACAAGAGATGGACATCAGAACAGGTCCAGCTGAGGTTGGCATATTTACAGTTCTGGCGCTGAATTTTTTTAAAAACACTTATAAAAATTCTGAAAATTCTCTGTTCAATTCTCGTTATTTACATCCAAATATAGCAGGTTCCCTTTTTGCCCATACAACAGAACTGGCAAGGGTGAGACATGAAGGCTCCTATGCGAAGACAATGCCTGTGTGTAAACTTACACTGAGCTCGAGGGTGCTGTGGAAAACGAGCTATTCACACGACTTACACATGTGCTAGAAGCTACTGTAATTCAACTTATTGCTAAATGCTTTCAAAGTCTGGTTGGTTCTTAAATATATATATATGTGTATATATATAAGTACAAACTCACACATGTATATATACATACACACATATACATGTTTGGAAGAGATGTGCTATAAATTCACCCAAAGGGGGGAAAAAAGAGAATTTAAAATGCACTGTGATTTTCCTGTACTCTTTGAGATAATAAAATCTGACTCAGGGTAAAGGGCAGTCACTGAAGGTGCAAGTTTGTGTCTCTGGCCAGTTGTTTACCTGATTACCTGACCTACTGATTACCTGACCTTTTTGGAGAGGCAAGTGGATTCCCAAGCATTCAAGCCCATGGTGGTATCTGCAGGCTGGCACACGGAGCAGCTCTGCTGCCTCCTGCAAGCAGTAAGCTGCACTCTGCACTGGGATACCTCATCTGCCTGCAGGTAAGTACTATGGATTTATCCCAGGAGGGCATGAGGGGGAAAAGAAGATCATCAACTTCAATGCATCAGTCTGGGATCAACCCAGCATCAGATACAACCCATATGTTGTGTTTTAGTAGTGGCCTCAGCAAGGTTTTTGATGCACACAGCAGTGCAACAGCACAACGTCACCTAAAGCGCTGGCAGAATTTTCCAGTTCTTCTACAAGTTAATTTTAATGGAAGGAATACAGCAAGCTTAGAGTACAAGCAATTCATGTAAATAAAATGCGATTTATCCACGCCTAGTGTAAGCTTCTCTGTTCTGACAATTATCTTAGCCAGAGGCTGTCGGTGATGCTAAATGCATCCATGTTAGATGGGCACTGCAGCATCTGTGTAGTAGTTAATGAAGATCTAAAAACCTTATGGGTGATATCTGGCATCAGACAATGCTCCACATAAGGAAATCTGCGTGAGAGGCACCACCCCAGAGGCACAGTGCCAGAAAGACACATTACCTTGGAGGGTTTGTGTACACAGGAATGCAGAGGAAAATTAATTCAAATTATACATTGTGTGTATTAAAAGCAGAGTACTTAAACTGCATTCAATCCCAATGTGGATGATTTCATTAAAGATGTAAGTGGTGTTAATATGATATACTATAATTTACTTTGGGAGTAAAATGGAATAAATCAAATTTAAAAGTTACTCCAGATTAATACTCCATGCAGACCAGCTCCAGGTCTACTTCCTTCCTGCCCCTGGTCACCATTTGCTTTAGAATCGCGTCACCAACAATGATTCCAACAAATCACGTGTTCTGTTCAGCTCTGCCACCCCCTCCTGAGACAGGAGCAGGGACCCTCGCTTACACCTCTCTCCAGCACTCCCCAGGGAGGCACATCCTGCTCCTCACAGCTTGACCCTGGCCAGCACCACACAGAGAACCTTCTGCTCTGCGCCCAAAGCAGCGTTCTATCACCAGCACTGTGCTGAAAAACAAAAGCAAATGCTAAGCCAGATAAAGAATAACTAGATGTGAGGAGTGGGAAGAGCAGAGATTTGGGCTCTTCCAAAACCAGAGTGCTCTTCTTCAGGTAGGCCAAAGCCCCTGAGCCTCCAGCAATCTGTGAAGGCAGTGCTGGCCACACTGAGCACATCCTGCTCCATCCCAGAGCTGATGGTTACCTGCAAGACCAAAAGAGGGCTTTTAATGAATCTCAGGCCTTCCATTTATTGAATGTTTGAAATAGATAACTGGGGATTGCTCTGTTTCTCATGCTTCTTCTCCAAGTCTGAAAGTGATCCCAGCCAGGGCTGCAAAACCACACCAGAACTGCATTCCCTACCTTCCTTAGGGGAGCCAGAGCCTCCTGAGGAGCCGAAAGGAAACAGCAGGATTGGAGAGGGAGCCAGAGTCTAACAAAGGTCCCTGGAAGTGCAAGATTGACCCAGTATGGCAGAAGCAACTACACATAACAGGACATGTCTGGCCAGGTGCCTGCACGGCCACTACGCTGTTGTGATGTCTCTCTGCCAGGTTTCTGTAAAGTCTTTACACGGCACAAATAGGGGTGAGGATTTAAAGTATATATTTACTGTCAACTTGAAAAAGAAAGTTATACTGACCAAGTCTAATAGCATGTATTTGATATATAACTATTAACGTGCCATTCTGGACTCCAGCAAATTCCACCTGAGATAAATATTCAGCATTTTTGTTCATGCACTGGAAGAAGAATTCAAACATTTTGTCCATGACATATGCAAAGTAACTAATAGTTCTGATCTAGTATTAACAGTAAATATAGGACCTTAAACTTCACTGCAGTATATTAATATATATTATTTTAAGTACTGGACTGGAAAGACAACTCTTTTTTCTCTTTAAAAAAAAAAAGAAAGCTTTGTTCAGAATGCAATATTTACATTGTCCTTTGACCGACACATTTTTACACGATATATTTTGGCTACAGATACACCGTAGCAAAGGTCTGTGGGAGTCACTTTTACACACAGCTCACTCTTTCACTTACAACATTACAGCTGTTTATGGAGAGCTCTGAAGTCCCTGGCTGCATCTCAAGGCCCTCCTCAGCTTCATCTAGTTCCATGCTATTGAATTCATTGCCATTTCGATAACTAGTTAAAGTCAGGTCTTTCCCATATAAAGCTGTTGAAGCAACATTCAGACACTGATTCTGCCGCAGTGCTGATTTTTTACTGGGCTTGTACTGGCAGCGGATGTAATTGGAAAAAGCCCTGCGGTAGGTTTTGTTGAAGAGGGTGTACACCAGGGGGTTCACCCCGGAGCACACGTACCCCACCCAAACAAACACGTCGAGGAGTTCACTCAAGAGGTCTTTGTCGCAGGCTTCCTTGCAAAGGACAGACATGACATTAGTGATGAAAAACGGGCACCACATGATGAGGAACAAAAAGAAGACGATGCCCAGGACCTTGGAGGCTCTTCGCTCGTTGTTGATGGACTGCATCGTCCCTTTCCGGAAAAGCACTGCCTCCTTATTTACAGGGGAGTTCAAGTGGGATGCCCCCTCGTGATTGTGAAGCATCGAAATGTTCTCTGTGTTGTTTTCCTTCTTGAGGCAGTTCACGCTGCTCCTCCTCTGCTTGGGCACCTCTCCACACATGAACACCGTGGCCTGTCTCTGCAGCACCTGGACAGTCAGGCAATACGTGATCACCATGATGATGAGAGGGATGAAGAAAGCCATGAAGGATCCAATGAGGACGAAGTTCTCGTCGTTAAGGACACAGGTCCCATTTACAAACACCCTGGAGTCATCCTGCAAACCAATGACTGGAATAGGCATAGAGATCCCTAGAAAAATGAAACCAAAAAGGAGATTGTTACCTGGACAAACGGGGCTCCAAAGAGGCAGCAGAGATGATGCAGGTCCTGCATGCATTCAGCCCACTGCCTAAAGCAGTTTGGAAGAGAAGTTACTGCTTCCAGGTGAAAGGGAAAACATTCAACAACACTCCTGGGAGCACAGCTCCAGGGTATGACACCCTTCTCCAGGAACAGTGGCAGCTTTGCTGTGCTCCACAGCTGACTCAGTGAATGCAGCCTATCTCCTCTTTTTCCAGCATTAACTGGAATTTGTGAGTGTAGAAAAGGCAGTCACCACTCTGCTGTGTTCCAGCTGACCACTCCATACCCGCCAGTTTGGGAGGGTTTTGAAATCCCTGACATAGGGTAGAAAGGAGCAAATTTTAAAGAGAAAAATTTCCAAAATATGAAAGAATATTACAGCTATGAAGACTTAAAAGCAAGATTCTTACAGTAATTAAAATAATCCTGATAGAAAAATAGCCACTTTTGCCATGGCATCACAGACACATGGAAGCAAAGTTCCAGCTCTCTGGGCCCTTGTGGACAACTCAGTGCAAACAGACAGTGTTCTCTGCAAGGTGTCACTCAAATATTTTTCACACATACTGAGATCCAAACTTCATCTCTTCATCTGTGAAGCTCAGTCCCACATCAGAGACAAAACCTTCCAAAAGCAACAACATATTTTGGAATACCACCACCTGTGTGTACAGGAGAACATGGAAAACACGTGGTGGGCCAGATCTCGTTAGAGCATCGTGGGTTCATCTAGTCCTGTCCCGTGTCTTTGGAAAGTACCAGAAGTTTAGGGCCACAAACTTCAAAATGGGTACAAAATGGGGCAGCTGTAAGCGTTATATCTTAGAAAATTCTGAAGCAAGAATTTGCATCCAGATCTCGTTTTTAAAATAACCTTCGAGAGATTTATCTTCATGATAAATCTTACAAATCCTCGATCTCATTTCTAACTCCACAATATTCAGTGGCATTCAGTTCCTCAACCTGTTTGTCATCTGAACAAAGTGTTTCTTGCTCATTTAAATTTGCTGCCTGATAATTTCCTTTGACTCCCCTCAGTTCCTCTACTGTGAGAAACAGTGAATAATCACTATCTGGTCACCTTTTCCACCTTCTTAGTGATTTTATAGACCTATTATCATCTCTCCTGTCTGACATCTCTTTTGGAGATGAAGAATGCTACTCTATTCACTCTCTCTCCCCATGCCAAGCTCATCCTATGCCTTTGATTGTCTTTCTTCATTTCTTTTCAAGTTCTTTTCTGCCCTTTTAAAAAACAAAAAAATCCCGGCACATCCGAGCAGTTAAGAGAGCAACAGAATGTCTTCTGTGCTCCCCTCTGGGCACCTGGCTGTCATGGAGCACCACTCCTGAGACATGCATGTGGCTGGCCATGCCCTCCTTGAGCTCCTGAACCTGAGAAATAACCAATACTGAGGACACTGTTGTGCCTGGATCAGTTTTTTGGGAGTTTCTGTGAACACCACAGGTCGCAGAGCTAATCCTGTGGGACTCTGGATTTCTAAACGGGAAGAACAACATGTTAAAGAGATTAACCAGGGCATTTTTCCCACTCCAGCTTAGTGTTTTCCACGATTCAGGAGAATTCATCTGCAGTTTATCATTACCAGAAAATTACCATTTGGCAGTAATCAAGTGACGGAATTTATTCTGAAAATTAACGATTATTAATTCCTTCCATGATTGTAGCATGTGTTTTCTTAGCTCAAGTACTAGTTCCAGGATTTGCTTTTCTTTCCCTCTTCATGCTAAGCTCATCAGGTCACCTTTGGCCAGGCAGCTGCCTCCTTTCTGATATGTTACCTGTTATGTTGCTTGTGCCAATTCCCTGCAACTGCAATAACCTCCATCCCATAAATCCATCATTAAAGACATCATCCTAATGCCTTGACTCCATCAAACCACAGACATTTGGGAAATGCTGGAAGTTAGACTGAGCACTCTTTACACGAAGGAGAAATCTGAATTAAGTCAACGGCATTACACTGGGATTATATATGCATGTATAATTTTATGCTTTAGTGCCCTCTATAACACCTACCCTTTGAAATAAAAGTCCAAAATGAATGAAAGTTCATTCATGAAGTAGTTATCATTTAATTTGGTGTTATTGCTTTAGCCAAGAGAAATGAGATGAGATTTCGGGATATCTTCACACATAAACTGACATTTATGTGACACACATAAAGTACATTTGGGAAGAATATCCTAGTTCTGGGATATGATGGATATACAAATCAAGAGCACTGATGGCAGCCTAAAACTCTGCATGAGCATGAGATAGCTCAGCGTTAATGACAGGGAATGAGGGGGTAGCTGCTGTAATAGAAAAGTGTCCCTCACCTCTCACATAACAAAGTGAGATTTCAGACTGAGAATGCACAGAAGAAAGAGAGCACTAAGTCTTTATTTGCACTTTCTTCCAGTCTGGGAAAATCCCATCATTAACAGCAGTAGGAAGAAAGATGCCCTCAGATAAGCTGCCAGCACACTTTGATTCAGCTGTCAGCTGGATTCAGCACTGCTGAAGGGGCGGCACTACCCTCATCTCAAATGCCTTCTCTCACCTCATACCTCTCCCTTGAAACCCATTCTTTAATATATGATTTGCCACCAATCCACTGCACAATTGAGTCTGAAAGGGAATTAATTCTGTACATACCTTGGGCAATGGGGACTAACTCACAGTGAGAAGTGTGGAAGGTCTCAGACACCTCAGAGGGGCTTCCTTCATGGGGGATTACTGCAAAATCGCTGCTTCCACAATCCCAAATGCACTAATACCTGCTGCAGACACAGCTCACAGCCTGGCCCTTGTTTCAGCAGGGCTACCTTGATCACCCCTAAGCATTCCCAAGGCTCCTGGACATGGATGAACATGGATGCCTGCCTGACCTGAGTTCTGCTGTTTGAACAGAGAAGACATTGAGCTCCACTTGACTCAAGCAATCCACAGCACCAACAATACAGCTTTAACTGTCCATAATTTAAGAACTGAGGTCAGTTGGTCAGAGAATGCCAGACTCCCCACAGCAGTGCAAGGAGGGTGAGTGTCAAATCAGGCAAGAGGCTCTGAAGCTGACTGCTGTCCATAGCCTTTCGTCAGTGCAGCTCTCTGAGCCCAGTGCAGAGCATTTTGTGAGTTCCTCCCTGCCACACCCCTCATCAACAAACATCAGGCTGACTCAGTGAGCTGAAGTCTCCAGCCTCAGAGGCATTTTCCAGTTGTGTCAAACAACCTTTTCTAACTAAAGTGGCAGCAAATTCCCCAAAAGAGGCAGCGCTGCTCCAAAAACTTGCAAGGTTGAAGTGTTGCAAGCTTATTGCATATCACAGTGCTCTTCAGAGCAAATTTGGTCCTCTTATTTGAAGTCTGAGCAGTGCCTGGGGCAGCTGGTTTTGCCATCAAGAAGAGACAACCAGTCAGTAAGCCATGACCCAGGCCCCTGCCAGACTCAACACTGGGAGTTCTGGGCACCCTTCTGCCAGGCAGCAGCTTGACCAGGACATCCCTTCACACCACACCAGAGAAGAATAATGTGATTTTTTTTGTCCTCTACCCTCCTTTAGCTTCTGTTTGACAGAGCAGCAGGAAGTCACACAGAAGGAAAGATCCTCTGGATTATAAATCCAATTACAAGTGTTGTCCTAACTGTTGCTTGTCAGCTTTAAAGTTGTCCTTAAGCCGGTGGAAATGTTCACCAAATGGGGCTGAAGTGGTGCTGTGGACACAGAGCAACAGATGCTCTTCACAGATTCTAAATTAATAAAACAAAACCCAAAAGACTACGAAGACAGATTTATAAAACATTTACTAGAGAAAAAGTTGGCTAAAAAGTCCAAATTGACAGTCACAGATATTTAGACTTAAATGAAAAATATAGTTTTTGTGTTTAATACCTTGTTTTCTTCAGTGAAAGACCATGAGACTGATAGAGATTACAGAGATTACTGAATAGCTGTGTCTTTGATGGTTATTTCCACAAAAAAAGGGAGTCATTTCCACTCTTCTATGAGAAGATATTTCCTCCAAGGACAACCACCTCACTAAAGAAAACAGAGGCCTGCATATGGGTTTACTCTGTCTTTCCATGTGTGGAATTCTCAGGGCTGAATACAAAAGGGGTCACATTTTGCTGCAGGTACATGAGCTTGGGGAGGCCTGGGTCCACCTCTCCTGGTGTCAGCACTGAATTCAAAGTCAGCTCTGTCCATGGCAAGAGCTCTGCTGATGCAGGTGGCTTCGGACCTCACTGCCACCCTCCTGACATTTACAGACAGTTGAAAAGAAAAAAGCAAAGAGAAAGCCATGTGCCAAGCAAGTCTGTGGCTGCCACAAACACAACATGGTAAAAACAAGAACACTACTGAACACTACATGTTCAAATCCGTATCTCTAACCCCATATTTAAACAAATATAAGCAAAAATAAACCTCATATTTAAACTAAAACAAATCTGTTTGGTTTCTTAACTGAAATGTCTCACAAAGTGCCTGCACATTTCTCTAATTCAGACAGTGAGAAGCAAACCCCAACAGCCAGCAGCCTCCTGACTTGCAGTGTGCGAGAAAAGGCACTGGGTTCAGAAACCAAAGCTCTTCAGAGGAAAACTGAAGAATGTTGACTTCTGAAGTTTTCAAAATCACTAAAATTCCATATTGACCTCATATTTCAGCAGAATAACTGCAGTGCCTTTCATGTACTAATATTACAACAATGCCCCTTCAGGGCTGGATTAGGTCTAGTTTTATCTAACCATTCCAATGAAACAACTGTGCCAGCCTTGTATTGGTTTAAAGTCAAAGATGAAAGGGGAATGAACTTTGAAGGATCTCCCTGCCCGCAGCAAGCACAACTGCAAACAGATGAAAGTCATTCCTGACTGTGCCTGAACGAGCTGCTGACCTTTACTCAAACCTTGGGAGAGCACTGAGCAACCTGAGCCCAGATGGAAAACCAGCAAACGACAGTATAAGACAGAAGAAATAAATTATTTTCCCACCCGCCCTTCTATTTTGCTAAATTACTTCTCTTGGTTTGCCCAGTGTTTCCAAGTGTGCATTTGAAGGAGGGTGATGGGGCTCCTGCTCACACCATCGCTGCTACCAGGGCTGGGCTTCCCCAAGCAATCAAACTGTGATGGTTGGACTGATGCTCAGCAGCAGAACCTCAGACACAAGATATCAGCATCTCCCTTGCTCGTGGGAACAGATCTGATGGCATGGTCAGTCTAATTTCTGTGCAAAACACTTCACAGACTGTCACCATCTGCTGCTGTCCCAGGCAAAACCTTTCACTGATATCTAATGACAAGATCAGACCAATCCCAGCACCCTGAAATCACCTGAAATCCCAAGGTAATTTCTTTGCTATAGATTCAGTTTGTTATTATCTAATCAGGTCTTCCTCACCTTGATAACTCTTGCTGCTGTGCTAGGGAGATCAAGGACCCTCTTGGGAATCATGGCACAAACAATCAGAAAAATGTCTTTAGATAAAATAACTTTGTAGACAACTCAAACAAGTGGGAGACGGCAGATGACACGTTAGTGTTTTGCTCTAGGTCATAAAGCAAGTGTTTCTGTCTCACCCACGACCAGAAGGCAGGTCTGAGAAAGTTTTATGAGCAGAAGTCAGCTCTACTGCTCCACCAGAGCAAAGTTAATGCCAACTCAGCCCAGCTTGTGATGTTAATGCCACCTCTGCACTCTGGTGAGGCAAACAAAAGTTATCAGATCACCACCACCACAGCACCTCTGCCCCCAGGCCAATCAGCTATGACCCCCATGCTCACAAGGGAAGAATTTTAGTCAAACATGTCACTGTCAGACATTCAGCGTCAAATATAAAAAGGCAAAAAAATATTCAAAATACATTAATACAATTTTCTCCCAAATCTGGAGAGATTAATTCTACCCTCCCTTAGGCTTTACTGGTAAGCAACCATTTTTCTCAGCAATATATGTTGTTACTGTCCTTCTACCAAGGCAGTGCTCGTAGTCAGGAATCTGTATACTCCTCCAGGAGATGGAGGGTGCCTGCCTAACCTTTGCTTCACCAGTAACAGTTGTCTTAGCACTGCTTCCTTGTCTCCCAGTGATGAGCCACAGAGCCAGCCTGCTTGGTGGGAAAGGTTTGAACAAAATCCCAGTAACACATTTGACCTTCCATGTGCTGTCTTCCTCATTAGCAGTGTTTTTGCCCTTTTCTCCATGAAACATGTCCAAAGGTTTGTGTGCTAACCTGAAGCCTGCAAAGAAATTCCTGGGGTTTTGGTCTTATCCCAAAGCAGGATCTCTCAGGAGCAACTACAGCCCAGCACAGAACAAAGGGTGCCAGGAGCAAACACATCTCACCAGGATGTGAGCCATGGAAATGCCCTGCTGAGGAAGCCCCTGATCTCAGAGACACTCTGATGGGCAGAAATGCAAACCAGAACCCTAAATGCTCTGAAACTGTGACCTGAGGGAGGCTACGAGAGCTATTCCAGGCCTCTTTTGTCTCCATGCACAACCTGCCCTCAGCATATCCCCCTGCCCTGGGAGACCACAATTCCTTTTACATCAGTGGTGCCACTCCAGGCACATTCCACAGACTGAGGATTATCTCCAGTCGGAGAGGGGAGGGCTTAGCTGGTACCTGGAGGCTCTTGAAGGACATCATTAGAACAGCTTGCAAGCATGAGGCTGCTCAGCCCCTGTGAGAGACAAACACTCAGGGCAGAAACAAAAAGCTGTTAGATGTAAGTTCACTTAATCTGAGATGAGTGTTTGCTGATCCTTGAAGCACACATTTATACCTTTCATACTTCTATAAACAGATCTCCTCAATAAAACAAGGAAGTACTATGAAAGTTAAATGGGGATTTAAATTTCATTTTTAGATGTGAATGGTTTATCATATACACAAACCTCAGGTACCTACCTGAAATCAAAATCATAATATCATTAGTGAGTCAGAGAAAGAATGAAAATGCTTTCAAACACACACACAGACACACACACAATTAGTGGAATCTGCCTATGGTGCTTATACAAAGAGCAAAATTTAAAGGATGGCCTTATCTCAGTCACTTATGAACTAAATCGAATTTATACTGCTTCTGAGGATGTAAAACTGTGAGCTGGAAAATTGGTAGCATGTGTAATTTCAGCAGTCTATAGCAAATGGCCAAACCTTGAACATTCTGGGAAGCAGAGGAAAAGCCCTTCCAGGCACATATTTGGGTCACAAGGAACTTCAGAATTGAAACGTTTCAGTTATTTTCATATCAGAAGCGATGTGTGTGTGTGCCTCCACATCAATGAAGTTCTTTCATTCAGATTTTCAAAGGGATATTTTGTTTATTTTAATATTACACTTTCTCCTGTGTGACCCAGTGTGCACCTGGGGTTTGACTGGTTCCTCACTGCTGCTGAGCACTGCATGGGGACCTCCACTCATTGCCAGAGTGGCCCAAGGCCACCTTCATCACAGCAGGGTAGAGGGAGTCTGGTGAGAGGGTCAAGTCCACATGTCAGTTGTGAAAACTTTGAAACTACACAGAGTCTGAAATCTTGAAACAATACCAAGATTCTGCCAGCAGTCTCACACCTAAAATTGATTTTCGTTTTCAATGGTGAGGGTATTTCTGTTGCATGCATTTTTATTTCCAGCTTCAGCACAGTTCTATCTATCACAAAACTCATTTTTACAAGCCCAGCCCTTCACAGCAGCCACTTCTTCTCTAACTGAAGACAAAAGTCTTGTTCAAGTTACATGTGCTAAAGCACAGGACAAGAGGCTGTGATGTACTTTAATCTGGAACAAGGAGGATTTTGGAAAAGACCAATTCACAAAAATTGTCAAGGGGCAGGAGGACTCTGTTATGTTCCCCTACTTTAAAACCTAATCATACGTTTAGGCTTGTGCAGCTTGACAAATTCGTAGCTCAATGAGCAAAGAACCTCTTTTATATTTTGCTGTCAGTGTTAACATTTCAGAAAAATGCAATGCAAAAGCTACTTAATAAAGATAAATTACATGCTTTTTACTTCTTATTTTGAATTCTGATTCAGAAACGGAATTCAGGATTCTTTGCATGGAATGCATTTAAAAGTCTCTTCATCTGAAGCAGGATTTAGGAAGTACAAACTGACCAGCCTGCACTTAAGTGCTGTTTTGAATTTGATACTTAATCACAAGCAGAAATGCACAAATTCTTTCATGACACTTAACACCAAAGTGAGGATGAATTAACTTAACCTATTTCATCCTCTTGGAATTAGCACAGGATTTCACCAGACCTTTCCAACTGACAAGTAGTTAAGAGCCGGAAAACAGCAACAATACACTTTCAGTGAGTTCTCTTTCATTCCATGCTCGGTTTATTCCCGTGCCTGCCACATTTCTAAATTCATTTATGAACTACAAATAGTTATGCTAAAATAAGCTAGATACATACCAAGAGCACTTTTCTTTCTCCATTTAATGCAACCTTGTGGAGAAAGCCCAAGTAAATGGATAAACCCTATCATATGCACTGGAGAGGGTGGAAATCCAACAGCATTTCAGTGCCCTGAACAGACTGTCTGGGGAGTATTGATTCTGCCTGTATCTCCAAAAAAAGGGATGCAAGAAAAGGCTCTCCTGGGCCAGCTGTATCTGCATCAAAGAGAAGGAACAGAACACAAACAAAGCCCAGACGTGCTGTACACCCTCCCAGCTATGATCCTAACACAGGAGGGCACACGGGTACGGCTGCACCGCGTGTCCCTTCCAGCCTGGGGAGGGAAGTGCTGCCCAGGGCATCCCCCAAAGCTCTGTGCGCTGCTCACATCCCACAGACCAACTGCTCACAGCTTCTTCCTGAAGACTTTGGGATGCTGGGGAACAGCTGCAACATCCATTGCCTTATGGAGGGCTGACAAACCATGTGCCTTGTGCAAAATAGAAGTGCCATTCCATCTCCTTTCCAAGCTATGTCTTTTAAGCTTCATTATTTCACCTGTTTCATATCCTATCACAAATGCAGAGCGGTGTCCTGGGGTGATTGTATGATACTGTATTTCCCTATCGTCTGCTTATTGCCC
>QWTY01019632.1:0-22899 GCA_008033365.1 Pseudorectes ferrugineus | reverse complement strand
GAAGCTGTTAACTTCATTTGCAAGAACTTGAACTGAACTACTTGGACTTATTTTGTGGGAGTTGTGAATTTCTGAATTTTACACAGAACTCCTGTTTCTATACAGCGCATACTGGTGCACTGCTGAAGAATGGAAATAAATTGGTTCGTGCAGCTCTTGTTCTATGTCACATGCTGAATCAAAAACGTTATTTTTATGTGCAATAGCAATGAAACAAGCTACATCCATTAATTTTTGCCTCACCAGAAACTTGGAAAAAACCCAAACCAAACTGAACAAACACTACTTCACTTTTATAATAGCTAACTACTCTTACTTAAATCATGTCTGTGTTGCTGTAATTGTTTACGCCTGCAGCCTTCTGCAGAACTCTTGTAGCAGCAATCACAAGTCGCTGTTCTCTGGAGTAGTGAAAACCCAGCAACAAAAGACTCGTGACTGAAGTGCAGGATCAGATGATCAGTTCATTCAAGATTAGAAACACAGTGAGGATAAAATCCATGCAATTACCTTCCCCTCCTTTGAGAGGTAGGGAGGAAAAGAAGGGATCTGAGTACCTGTAAAGAGGGCGTGGTAATGCAGACCCTTCTCTTTATCCTGATGAGAGCAGACATCAAATAAATACGCTTTGATGGGACCATCAATAAAATCAGCTGCAAAATCAAAAAGTACTACTCCCAGCATGGTAATGACTATTGCCCACGTCCGCCGCTTTTCTCTCTCATCGATGAAAGCTACAAAAAGAAAAACACCCTCATTCTGACAGCTACAGCGCCATGTTCTGCAAAACCACATCTTGTCTTTCCTAATATCTCAAAATCTAAACAATGACTGGTTATGCAAGAGTGACACCAGAATCTTATCAGAGAAGCAGGAGAGCTGAGTCTGTGTAGCACTGAGCTGGGCTAGGTTGACTTACTGCCTTGAGTCAGCACATGCTCAGAATGCTCCAAGCTCCATGACCAAGAGCATCACTATCCTTAATTGACTCCTTTACACCTTCAAGGCATGCTCTGGTAGCCTAACACATGCATTTTGCAGTGCTTTTTGGTTTATTCTGTTTGTCCCACCCTTATATTGTTTTAGATAATCAAGAGTTGACTGCAACATCTCTTTCTGGGTCGATGAAATAAAGTATATTCAACACCAGTAACATTCAGGAAGAGAGAATAAATCAATCCATAAAGACACACACTTCCCCACCTGCGCAGTCAGCAACAACTTTCTATCAACGCTTTAAGAAGTTACATCCCAAGCTAAAATGTAACAATAGGGATGTCACTCCTATTTGATTTTGCCTGTTTCAGCTGCAACAGAGTTTCCAAGCAGTTAAGGATCTCTGTTTTTCACCAGCACAACACAGTCCTGAGTCAAATCAGTGCTTCAATAATTAAAGTATTAGTATTTTGAATACTGATCCATCTAAAATAGGGATGAACAGGGATTCAGTTTGGATATGTATTACATCACAAAAACAATACTATAATTTAAGCAAACAAGGTAGATCTTAGTTCATAAAAACTTCTATGGCCTAAGCAAATCTTTACCTGTAGGAGCTTATCAGGCAACCAAACCAACATACATCAGACTGTAATCACATGCACAAACTACAGAACACTATGTACAAGGGTACACAACATGCAGTGTTAGGATTGAGTGTATACAAAGATTCCAGTGCTCCCCAGCTCTTTCAGTGCACCCGAGTCACACGATATCAAATTTTAACAGCGCGTTTTAAGGAGGAAAAGGGGAAACCCTCTCTTTTTTCTAATTCAAAAGGCTAGGATGAGTTTTGTCTGTCAGCATAGTGCATGCCCCTCACTCACCTGAGATCATCACGTCCCCATTGAGGTACAAAGCCATGCCTAACAGCATTATGACGCCCAGACCCAGAATGTACGGTCGCCTCCTGCCCCAGCTACAGGTGCAGTGATCACTGGCTGAACCTACCACGGGCTGCAGCACAAAGCCCAGGATAGGGCTGATGAGCCACACGAGGCTGTAGAGGTTCTTGGGCAGCCCTACACTGAGCAGCACCGGCGTGACAAAGGCGGCCTCCACGGCATAGCAGAACTCCCGGCCGAACATGGCCATGCTGTGCATGACCAGCCTTCCCACCGCTCGCTTCCTTGGCACCACTGCTCCAGTCCTCAACACTGACTGTCCCGGAGCTTCCTCCTTCTCTCTGGTGCTGTCCATATCGGCCTTGGCCACTTCAGAGGTGGGTGGAAGAGCCTCGTGGAAGCTCTCTTTCGTTAAGGTCATTGCTCCGGCTGCGAGCAGCGCCGTGGCGAGCTGGTGCTGCCTGCTCCGGCTGACATGGGGCCCAGATCATATGCCGGGTGGGATCGGTCTGTGCTGGGGGAGGGACTCACATACTTTCATGGCTCTGCGATCACAAGTTATGCCAGGAAGGGGGCGGGGAAGCGTGTGTTCCCACTAGCAGATCTGAGCTTTTGGGCGTCTGCACTGCTCCCAAGTATCCACAACTAAGGAATTACTGTTTACGCATGAAGCACACATATAACGGGAACATACATCACATGGTCCGGGCGCAGGATTAGCCTGACACAAAGCTGTTCCTCTTGTTGTAAGATCTTGCTGTAAGACAGCAGTGATACCAGGAATCTAGTCCTCGTCTCTCCGTTCAGCAAACGTGAGCATCACACAGAGTGACCATGCCCTGCTGACCGAACTGGGAGGAAAAGTCTGTATCTGTCTGGAAAAGGATTTCAATGCACTTCATGAGGATGAGTAAGTGAACCCATACATTGCCCTTGAGCGTGAGAGGCAGATATAAAGCTTGACAGAAATCTGTCAATCAGCAACTGATGAGTACTTTTTTGTATCTGCTGTGTACTGCCCTCAAAAGAACTGGTAATTTTCTTGGTTTCTGAAAACAAAGGATATTAGGATCACTTAGACGTGGGTTTTTTAAACAGTCTTACCAACCAGGGGAAGGCCTTAAAAAAAACCTGTAGTGACATTACCCAAACTGTACCTTTCAGGGTTAGGCACCTGAGTGAGGCAGCTGATCCAACCTATGCTGAAGCAACATGAGGTTTTAAATTGATGTCAGTAGTTTTGGTTTCAAAACTTTCGTACACTGGAAACTATGTTTGACAACGCTGATTTTTCTCCAACACGATCAGATGCATCTGGGACTAAGGAAATTATCAAATCCTGTGGTAACAGTGTATAATATTCAGTAACTTACACTAGACTGATGATCAGCTGGAAACTTAAGGTGCTTTTGCTGATGGTTTAGACAACTTGCCAGGACCTACTAGATAACTCTTGCTTCCAGGCAAGGGTTTATGTAGCAGATTGCAAAGGTTTTTTTCTGGTAATGTTGACATTTTTGCCATGACACATGTAAAATGAGCTAAAGCGTACCTCAGCTTTGGAAGCCTTTGTAACCAACAAACCAATCTTCAGCAAAATGCGGACAAAATTATCAAAAAACCCCAACCCTTCACTTCATAATTCCTCACACATTGGACTACAGAATACTGTATTAATGCCATATAACTAATTCTTTTTAAAAGAAGATTTTCTTTTGCCTTGAAAGAGATGGTTTCAAATGAGAGCTTAAGTTTGAAGGAAATGAAAACCAACATGGAATAACCATTTTTTAAAACCTGTGCAGCAAAGTTGCCTACCATTTTTCCATAAGGAGATGAAAAGATTATTAGTTGGCAGATATTTTAAAAACAAAAAAATAGATTCTGAATTTAGTTTCTAGCCAAGCTGATATTCTAAATGTAATATAATCAGGAGACTGCATTGAGAAAATGTAGTCAGGCTGTTATATAGATTAACTTTGAGATAATAGCTCTGCAGCAGCACATAAGAGAATAGCATTAGTTAGACCATAGTTTTGGCATGATAAAGCAAATTAATTAATATGATAAAATAGAGGAAAAAACCCTCCTAATTAATGAATAAACAACACAATCACTCACTTAGAAAGAATATAACTATATTTTATTGAAAGAATTGCTTTCAGGTAATTACAACATGTATTAAAAATCAATGGTATAACCAAGAATTAAAAGAATCAAACCACAGGATACAATATTTAAACAAACATTCTGAGAACTTACAGGTGCTTACCAAGCAAACTGTGTAGATCTTCAGAACACAATTATAGTATCATTCTAGACAGCAGAACATCCAGGTACACAAGTACATAAGTCCCACTGTCTTCAAATTAAATTTGTCAATAATTTAAAAAAAAATATTATTTAAAAGTAATATTATGCAAACATTTATTTGTCAGATAATTCAATTTTAAAGCATAAAAGCATACTGTATCAGCATGAAATTTACCTGATATGCATAATCAGAGATTATAAATTAGGTTTTGGGTTCTTGAATTTTATTGCTTTATCAGAATAAAGTTGAGCAATCTCTTGCTTAGTAAACCCATATTCTAGAAGTATCTCTTCTGTGTGTTCTCCTATAAAAGGATCTCTTTTACATGATGGAACAGCAGGAGTCCTTGATAGAACAGGAGCAGGTCTAGGACTTATCTCTCCCTGATCATTTTTGATAAAAGAACTTCTTTCTTTGTTATGTTGATGTGAGGCAACATCATCGAAGGATAAAACAGGGGTCACACAAGCATCAGTGCCATCAAATATGCTGCACCACTCAGCCTGTGTCTTCTGTGCAAATATGGACGCAAATTTTTTCTTCATTTCAGGCCAGTCGGAGAAACTCAGCTGAGCAGGGAGTTCATCTACATTTAGCCCAAGACCTGAAAGGAGAAAAGCAAAGTTTAACTATAGTGTGGCTTAGATAAATTACTAAGTGCTTCCCACAACTAAGTATATTCCTCAAGAAGATAATATTTTGCAGGCAATACTTCTCAAACTAAAGTTCAAAGTCACTTTGAACTTTACTTGGGTATCTGTGCAAGGCAGGGAGCAGAGGAATAAAATATTCTATGATACTTGCAATTAGACTAAACTGCATCAGCTACAGCCTTTTAAGTACATATAATAAACACTCATTTGTATAAACACTTCACAGAAGCAGCAGCTGCCTAGAGGTAATCATGTCCTGAGAACAGCTTCTATAATAGGTATCATATTCTCTACCTGGCAGTAGCAACACAGAAATCTGCTGAATGGGTCCTGGACTACAGCAATACACTCATCTCTCCGGAGCCAGCACATCTGCCAGAGCTGGACATTGAGCAGGCTACAGTGTTTGAAGTTCAACATGATGGGGTTATTTCTGTGCGACAGATGAGAGGATGGTGTGGATGGATGTGCCCAGCTCGATGCACATGTGGCAGCTCAGCTGCAGGTGCCTGCAGGCTGACTGACCTGCTTCTTCACTCCATTGTCCAAACAGGCTCCAGCAGTATCTCCTGCTCCCTCTGCTCCAGCACACTTACCAGGTTGCAATTCCCACAGCCCTTTCACTCCCTAACTGCTCAATAACCCTGCTTTCCTTCTCAGTCGCAAGGACCACCCAGGTATGCAATAAGCACATCTCTTCCGAGACACGAGAGCAAAGCACGGGCACACGGGCCTTGTAATGAAAATTTCCTGAACTAGGCAACTCCTAGGTCTATCCCTGAACTAAGCACCACATCCCTTCTCACTGGGGAGCTTACATCTCTGCTGTGTTGCCAGTTTCCTGTATCTGTTTCTGTTCTCGTGGATTCTGCTCTCTGCAGTCTCTACTCTTTCATTCTGCTGCTTCAAGGAGATGCAAGAATTTTTATGACTTCTTGTAGAGATTATCTCAAAAAGGAGGTAAAAAACAAGAAAGAGAAAAGGCAATTGAGCTACACCTTCAAAATGGAGATAGTACAGAGGTATAAGCAGAGTTTATGATACCAAACAGGAATCAGAAGTGATATATTGAAGGCTGTTCAAACAGTCCTATATTGATATTCCAGAGCATGAACACAGCAAAAAAAATTCAGAAAAAGGAGGGATAAGAAAGAATTTGAGAAATCAGAAAGACTAGAGAACAACTATCATCATAATGCTTCACAAGTAACAAAAAAAGGGAGCTTCTTAGAAAACGAGTAAAAGGCAGAGAAAACGTAGAGCTCTGCAAAACTGAACTTTCAGCATTCTTTCTTATATCTTTGGTTATCTGGTATCAGATTGATAATTAGACTAACAACCGTTAACTGGCTTGGGTAATAAAGGGCTGTTTGCAGGCAGAATTTACACAGACCTCCTCTTGTCTTTAGCTGTACATAGGCAGGAAACACCTAAAATATCTTGTCTTTTTATGGTTTTGTTACCACTGAGCGGGGTAGACATATTTCTGCTGAAACATACAGGGGAGAGGAAAGGGAGATAATGCCTATTCTTCTGCTCCTTAAGTTCTTTCTTCCATTCATAATCTGCACAATATGCACTTCTTGGGGCCCATAGTTCCCCCCCAGTATAATATAGTATTTCAGAATTTCACTGTTGATCACAAGATTCTTAAACAGTAGTTTTGAAAATGAATACATGCTTTGAAATTGTACTTTGTTACTTCAAAGGAAAACATACAGAAATTGCCAATCTCCACACTCAGAAACACAGCCTTGCAGTTGTTCACTTTCAGAAGAAATTCATCACAGTCAAAAGACAAAATAAGCATTTTCACATCTTATTAGAAATGCCTGTGGATACTAGGATAAATGATACTTCAAGGTAAGTATCAGTCCTTATGGTTTTACCAAGCCATGTGCACCTTAAATCACTGAACTTACTCTCTTGTGTCCATAACCATTCATGTCATCCTAAAAGAGATCAGCTGAAAGTAACTCACAGTAGTTGAACATCATGATTAAGTAAAAGCTAGAAATACTTTCAAAACTAATTTGATTATTGATTTTCAAAGTATTCCACTAGAGACAAACAGTGCAGTATAGTTTACTTATGAACTATGAGGTGAGACAAATTTACTGTCCACAATATGTACAGGTAAGTAAAAACACACTACCTGAGCTTCTGTCTCAGTGCATGAAATCTTGTCAAGTGGAAACTTTGTTACACAGTACTTGTTTTCTTATGAAAAACTATGGTTTGGTTTCTAGCAGCCAGTCCAACATGAGCAGAGCTCTACCATTATCCCATTACACAATTATCTTTGATGATCGTGGCAGATGGGAAGTTGGCTGAGCCTCACTGCACACACTCTGGCAAACTAGAACAATATGCAGAACCTGGAATTTAATATTACATGCTCATTTTCCGCTTACCACTGAAGACTTCAACTTTAAATAGCATGAACCGACAGCATTTAAGCACTACAGCTTCTCATTTTCCAGCTTGTGCTCACCATTTGTGGTGCAGATGAGCAGTATCAGAGCAGGAGTGACTGACTCAACAAGGAAACTATTACATGGCACAGAACTGTCTGGGGTACCACAGGAGGACAGACTTCATTCAATGCAATCATAAGCAAAGTATCTTTTGCACAGAATATCTCATAAAGCAACCACAACTTAGTTCCAAGTTTTTTTGTTCAAGTTTTCATCTAGGATTTTTTGTATGGAAAAGCCCAGTCAACCTACTCTAGTACAGCTTTGAAATTATTTTTGAAAATTAAAAATTTTCTCCCTACAATGATATAGCTTTAAATGTCCTTCAAATGCTACAGCTTTATTGACATATATCCCCGTGTCATTTATTGATGCAGCAAACTGAAATCTCTATTTCTACAGAACTTCTTAGAGAAACTCTAGTAAAATCAGGCACCTATTTCAAGAGCGAGAAACCAGCAAAATTCATTAGATAAATCAGTGAAGCTGCTTTGGTATGTCAGAAATTGAAACAGTTTTTTATATTATTTCAGTCATACTATTTTAAAAGCAGAGTTTTGTTCAGGATTTTCTTGGTTTAACTTGCTAATTTTCTTTTCAAAAATGTATGGTCATAGCAGAGTAGTTCTGAAATTATGTTTTAATAACATGACTGAATAAAATCATCTAGTATGGGAAACCTTAATTTTGGCCCAAACAACAGCTGTAAGGTGAATGCCATTGTGCTTTTCTGACTAAATAAAACTTGTTCTCACTGTGACAGGGAATTGAATTTCAGAATATTCCAAGAGAGTAGTGAATTTTCATTAAACTAACTATGTAAAGTTTTTTCTCTGCTCAACGTTTCTGAAACTAAATAATTTTTTAGAAAGTGACAGTTCAGCAAATGGTTGATCAGACCCACAGTACTACCAGGCCTCATTGCAAATGCATCTATAGCTGTGCTCCAAGTTGACATGCTTAATTACCACAATTGCAAATGTTTTGATGCAGCAAGAGCCTGGCCCTCTACAGTATTTAAGACTTATCATAATAAGTAAATTAAAATAAAACATAACATTATGTATAACTGAGTCTAAAACATAATGAGGAAACTGTTTGTCGATGTTGCATGTCTCAATAACAATGTGATATTGCATTCAGTGTACCAGCAGATTTTTAATACAGTACACAATACTTCACAATCACAAAATGGATGGTTTTTAATTGCTCCTAATTTTTTCCTTCTTTTTTTAAACTGAAGTCATGCAATGTAGGAGTATTGAAGCAGTATGAAAGGGGTACTATGGAGTACATGTTCAGGACTTTAGTGACTGTCATGCTTTCCACACCAATGTAAGTGGACACCAAGTTCACCTTGTGTAACTGACTTTACACCACATAACTCAGAATCAAACCTTTACTCTCACCTGCTCCACAATATTTACTGTGTTCTTCATGCTCCTTGTAGCCTGGCTGCAGCAATACTAAGCACCTACCGCTAAAAAACAGAACAAACCTGCAGAAGCAATTCACAGGTAAGTTGAAAGACATTCTGTCTCTTTCTGTCAAAAGATTAAGGCTTAACATTAGTAGCAAATGTTTCTTCCATCAGATTTTTTCATAAGATGCCAAGGCATTTTATCTATTTATTGTCTGATTTTTGTAGTAAGAAAATTAATACCTGCAAAAGGACTACAGCTTGCTTGTTAATAGCAAATAATCAACAGTGAGCCCAAAATACTTCTCTACTGCATCTATTTTACATAGCTTCAGTTTCTCATAAAGCCTTTTTAAAATTTATTTATTTAATAAATTTCTGGCAAGCATAAACTTAATTTTTCCTGCTGAGCACAATCTACAAAGCCAACAATCTTCTCAAACTAATATGCTCTATTTTCTTAAATTTAGTTTCCCTCTGCAGTCTCCTTAAGAACTTTCCTCACCATGTCATTAAGTGCAGTTGGGTCCAGCACTGGGTTCCTGCAGGAATTCTGCAGGGAAACACTGAAGTGAACCAAAACCAAAAGGAAATCAGATCTGCTTTGGCTAAGCAGAATTCTGTGAGCAGGGACAAATGGTTCAGAAATCATGCTGCTTTCTCAATTTTGCAGTCTTTAAATCTCCAACTGACATCTGCAACACCCATACCCTTGTGCTCTCATTCTACAGTAGTGGCAAAAGTAATCTACCCTCTGAATGTGGACAGAGAGACAACAAGTGGTTTTTGAATATATTTTATCTGGAACAACACCAAATTCTTCACCAGCAGAACTGACCAGATATATAGAGAAAAGCTATGAAATGAAATTATGGAAATTGCAACTGGACCATACCACGTTAAACCCATTTCAAAGCTGGAGTTAATGCCTGGAACAGATGACTCGGCCTCAGTCAAAACTCCTCAGGTTTGTGAAAGAGCAGTACAATTCTCACAGGCACCTTTTTCTTCCCTATAACATTCAAAGGTTTAAATTCTGAACTTAATTTCTGCAATAGGTATCCCAGAAAGGAAATAATCCCTAAGTCACAAGAAGGTTCTGCTGTTCTAATTTAGTGCACTATTGCTTCAGAACGATTGAAACCCTAGTACTGAAAGGAATAAATATTTCCTATGTGAAAATCTGAACAGATCACGGTATGCACCTTAAACACAATGACAGAAGACCAGTTACTTTAAATTCAATACTGGGAGAAAATCTTGAGTTTGGTCATTTACTTTAAACAACACACCTTTACAAAATAAACAAAGAAAACTCACTGAGTGTACACAAGAAAGACTGTGATACAATTAAAGGCAAAAGGCAAAATTTCCTCAAAGACTGCAGTATGTATGTTGGATTTTTTAAATATGGCAGAAACAGACTGAAACATATGCAACAATGATTGCAGTTATTTTCTACTTACAAGTGGATACACACCAGCTCTTTATTGCTGGAATAACTATTTTTGAAACTTCAGCTGTTAAAATCAAGCAACTTCTCTGCATTGTAAGCATAAGGAATACTTTCAAACATGAAAATAAAGTTGTCCAATGTGGGTGCCCCAACATAAGCAGAAGAATTCACAGTTGCTGCTCTAACTTTATGCTCTACATTTCTGAGAAACAACTAAAAGAAAAGTAGAATTTTAGCGTCTTCCTCAGCAAAGAGTTATCTAAAGAAGACAGAGACCATCAGTGACCACATTTTACCACCTGGCCACTGGTTTCATCCACCAGAGGCTTCTCTCCAGATAACCCGGCTGAGAGAGAAAAGCCCAAGGCTTGCCCCGTGACAATGATCAATACAAGGCAGGACTGTCCAGAGAAATTTCACTGAGAAAAAGAGTCACAAACAGAACCAGATACCACTCCAGAATTTTGGGGGGTTTTTGAACAAGTACCAATTCTATCCCAGTTCTGTAGCTTAAGCGTGATTCAACTTAGTCTCCAAAGAATAAAATACTGCAGGCCATGAATACTGCAGGCCAGTGTTTGATAACTTAAGCCAAACATATGGGTATTTGAGCATGCAGCTTTATTTTTTTCTCATTTGCTTTGTATTTAATATAAGCATTCTCTCTGAAGATATTTATTGGAATTCCAAATTACCTAACTCCCAGAGCAAGGGCTTACATTTTACTTTGATAGAGTTTTATATTTACTTTTGTTTTCCAACTCCCATACAAGCAAGAAAATCTCAGGGGATTGGACGAGAAAAACATTTCAAAGAACTGCAAATAATCAATGTGGAATGATCAACTACACTTTCTTTTTCAAGATCAAGTTGCTTACAACTTCAGTTCACAAACAAGTTATTCTCAGGACAATTAGAGACAAAAAGTACCATCTTCTTCAGCCAAGAACATGGCATTTCCAAACTTGACATCTGATCTGTCCAGCATAATGCTGGACATGTCCCTGAGTCGCTCCAGGAGCCTTCCTAATGCATTCCACGTAGCAGCATGTACCAATTTAGATATTCCACACAATTACATGGACTTTGTTAAGCTACAAGAGAAGCAGCCATTCACAGCTACGGCTGTGCAAGACCTTGGGGAGCACCAAACGCTGCAAGAGAACAAAGCCAAAGTGTAAAGAACAAGCTCTCTCTTTGGGATCCTGCTCACCAAAGGCGTACCCCACCTTACAACCCCATAACGCAGGAAAGACAAGAGTTGCAGATGAAAACAATTGCTCACCATCAACTGCTTGATGCCTAGCCTGTCCCTGAGCACTGACCACTCGCCAATCTCCCCTCCAGTTTTATTGCTGAGCACCATGTCCTGTGGTACAGAATGTCCCTGTGGTCAGCTGGGTCAGCTGTCCTAGCTGTGACCCCCTCCCATTTCTTGTGCACCCCCAGCCTTCTTGCTGGTGGAGTGGGCTGAGAAGAAAAGTCCTCAGTGCTGTGCAAGCACTGCTCACCAGTAACTGAAACATCCCTGTGTTACCAGCACTGATTCCAGCACAAATCCAAATCACAGCCCCATGCAAGCTACTGTGAAGAAATTCAGCTCTATCCCACCCAAAACCAGTACAAATTGTAGCAAGGACACAATTCAAGGAATGCTACAATTCAAGGAATAATCAGTGGGAAAGAGACGGGGCAAGAATAAGGAACTACTTCCCTGACACGCTCACTGAGCAAAGACTGGCCCTGTGTGAGTCACCCACGGACAAAAGTGGTTCACATAACACTGGGTACATCCACTTTAGGAATCCTTTGTTGACATTCCTTCAACTCATTAAGCAAAACTAAAATTAAATTGAGAACTTCTTATAGCCTTCATATTCTGTACAATGAAGAAAAGAATAAATACAGAATTCTTTAATGAAATTATTATGTTTTCATAAATTCTGTAGGGAAAGCATGGCAATCTACCAAAGAAGCACAGTAGAAAAAAAAAGTTAAATTAAATAATCAGTAAGAAGTTAAGAGCCCATCTGATAAAAAGTTTGAAGCACACAAACAGTTCAGAGGTAAAGATGCACCTGAAAATTTCTGTTTTAATCTCATACAGTTAAATATTTTGCATAACCCATTCTAATTTCTCAAAGAGATAAATCATGATTTATAGTCATATTTAAAGAGTCTTAGGCAAATATAAATATTATATACACAGCCAGACACCAAAAGCACTCTGAAATTGTGTGGTGGAAATTAATTACTGAAGCAGAATTTGCTTCCACAAAATTTTTTTCTATCAAGAAATACTATGAGCTACTTTCAGTCAATATTCCTTTCTTAAACAATTTAAATAGGTTTGGGTTTGTTTTAAATTATAGTACAAATAACCAAAATTGCTTGAAATTCTATTTGCAATATCAAAGAATTAGGTCTCCTTTTTAAAATATATTCACAATCATTTAAAAAAAGTGATTTCCAGAAAAATTAGTGCTCCAGTCACATCACAGACTACCATTACAATAACTCCAAAAGAAAACTTGCAATTTAAGTGTAGTTGCTGAGGGTGAAAAGGAAATAAATTAATTGCTAGAAAAAGAAAGTCAATTAAACTGCTACACAACCACCCAACTAGCTTCAGGAAGTGTTTGGCTTTTACAAAGAAATCACATAACCACGTATCACGAATCAAAATCAACTATTAAAGAATGCACTCAATCATGCTTTGCTGTTATAAAACAACTGCTCCAACCTACTCACCTTTTATTAACTGGTTATAGAATTGAGGCTCAATGGCACCAACAGCCATGAATTTTCCATCAGAGGTCCTGTAGGTTTCATAAAAAGGTGCACCGCTATCTAGCAGGTTTTCACCTCGAGGTTGGCTCCAAAGTCCCAAATTTTGTGATTTCCACAGGAAAGAACTTAGGTATGCTGCTCCTTCTACCTTGAAGATTTAGAGAAAAAAAATAAAAGCTCCAGTAAATTAGTTGGCATGTTACCTAAATTCTGTATAAAACAAAAGAACAAAAAGCTACTACCAGTTCTGCCCTTTGCTACGATTTTTAATGACAGAATCTCTGGTAATCAGTTTCATTTCTTAAATTTTCCATTACTGTTTATACTGCATTTGTGAAATCGTCTAGAATTAAGAGATTAAGAAAGAGCATAAATGTAGTAAGGCAGCTTCAGATGGACAACGCACTTTCAATGCACAAAGTTTCCTCATTTAGCAAGTTTAGAGTCATTAGATGTTCACAATGAGTGAGTAATTTCAAACAAAGGATGGAACGAGCTCCTTGGCTCTATACAACATTAAGCATCTGACAGCTCAACGCCTTCCAAACCTCTGGAAAACAAGATGCCTGTACCAGTCCTATAAATACCAAATCTTTATCTCCTTTAAATATACTGATTACAGGAAGACTGCTATTTTTAGAAGAAAAATTGAAGGAAATCAGATCAAATCTCCAACACTAAGTTAAAACAAAAACTATTCTCCCACTGTGATCACTGGCAGCTACACACACATAGCAAAGTAATCTCTACACAGGTAAGTGTCTGATGAATACAGCACTAGAAAACATGATTAATCCCATTTCAACTTGCTCCTCAAAATTTTGTCTATGTGGAGTACAATCAGATGAAAATTTGTTCGCCTTTCAATAATTATCAACGTTGTACCAGTCTTTTAAGCAAAATCACACCCCAGTTTTGCTCATCAGCACAATTAATTTTCTTTCAACTGTATTCAAAGTACTGTAAGCAAAGATAAGCCAGTTAACAGTGTATGGCCAGAAACATTCCAGTAGAACAGATTAAAACCTGAGCTGTATTATTCTGAGTATCACTTGATTCATGCATTTTCAGCAGTGTGAAACTAACCTAATATTGTCTATAGAGAAAAGCACAGATACCATACCAAAACAAAAGGCTACTAAATTTTCATGTAGAAAGATCTATTAGTTTCTACCTTTCTAAGCAAGAATTTAAAACATGCAAATTGCTGAAGTATGCAGTCAAGACGGCTTCTTCATTTAATGTGTGTTACTGGGCTCTTCCCTAGTACTGCTTCAAGGACAGGAATACTTCTGTCCTCACTGTCACAAGTTAAAGTCAATTAAAGTACTTTCATATGAGAAAATACTGTATATCTTCATCTACGTATCAGCAAAATTATTGCAACGATCATAAAATAAAGCTTGTTTTACTAATGATCTGATCTTGCATTGCTCATATTAACAACAAATAATATTACACAAAAAACACTGAAAGGATAATAAAAGATGGGGAAAATATCAGAGTAAGCCCTAATTGAAAATTAGATTTCAGTGCTGATAAAACTCTTAGTCAGCACCTGTACAATATCTATGCGCTACTTACCCTGGAAACACTTAAAATAAAACAGCACACCTGTTCTTTACTGGTATAGGGACTTTAGAAATATCCCCTGTCTGGGCAACTGGACAGCTAGCTTCTGCCTGAGGCCCACTGCAATTCAGGGACAAGTACATAAAGTGTCTTAACATCTGCACCAGACCTCCAAAGGCATGTAAAAGTAACACCACACTCTCACTAATGTGGTCACCTTCTTTTACAACATGAAAAGGACAACATGGGGAGACTCCTAAGTCTAATTGCAGAATTATTATAGCAACAGTTATGTGTTTCAGTTAATGTCTCCCTCATGTTAAAAATATCTGCAGTCTCTGAAGCAGGCACAAGAATCCAGAGGCACCACCACACTGGGTGACCTGTCTGCTCCCCAAGCCTTCTGTTCTTTCTGCAGACTGAAAACAGTTCAAACAAAAGTGAGAATGAACCCACACCAACCTAATCTTTATCCTCGTGACTGATGAAGGCTTCTAGGATGTGGGAGTTTTGGTTTTGAATACCTCCAGGCTGAGAAAAACGTGGAAACTCAGTCTTCTGTTGGACTGCTAAATGCTCCTGCCATGAGACTGTTATGCAAGCGATCATTACCAGCATCCTTTCCTGTGGCTGTCTTTTCACAAAGAGTGAGTTATGCTCAGTCAGATGCCTGCCATCAGCAGAAGGTTCTGAGGCTGATGTAGTGAACCCAAACTGTGGCCCTGACTCATACGCTTCTGTTCCAGTGTGGTGCAAGAATGCAGAGGTACAATTGTGCCTACTGTGTCACATGGCAGTGTCCACTCACATGGCAACTACCTGGCTTCCTGTAGGATAGCCATGATCCCTACAGAGTCAATGAGAAGAGACAGCAACCAGCAGGAATCAATTCAGGCCAGGCACTTAATTTCTGAGACAGACAGATAAAATGCAGGACCCAGTGTCTACTTTTTGCACAGTGCAATTTCTACTGTAGAAAATTCTACCATGTGTCTGAGTCATTAACGTATTCAGACTACCTAAACTGTACAACAGCTTAAGTAATGGGTCTTATTAAACAAAAAATAATGTTAAAATGAAACAGCTGAAATGCTGCAGTCTTTTTTCTTCCACAAAAAAAACTTAGGCGTAAAAACAGGCTCATCTACCCAGTCAATTTAATTGTCTTTGCTGCTGCTGATGCATGTATGATTTTCATCAACTGTGTCACTAAAAGTCTATTCAACAAATAAAGAATATGACCAAATGCCAGGTAAAGTACATCCTGTGATACTGGACAATACTGCATCCATTTCACAGGTCACCAGGCACATCAGCAGGGAACTGTAAATCCCACAATTATGACGAGACAAGAAAAAATTGGAAGAGACAATTTTTAAGAGCTTAGAAAACCCCACAACACATTCCACTCCAAATGAGCTACAAATTTCATTAGAACATTAGCAGACTTAACTGATTTTCTTCTACCAAATTCTTTTAATTCTCTGAAGTATGATAAGGAAAATTTGGCAATACTATAAACTACAAGAAGTATCTTTTTCAATATTTGAAGACTTGTCACAATTCTCTACAGTTTTTCTTTCACAAATACACAATCTCCTTTAATTCTTCTTTTAGGTCATGTTTTTAGAGTCATAATTTTTGTTGTGTTACTTGGACTTCCTCAAATTAGCAAGTTTGAAATATGATGGTCAGCATCAGAAACATTATTTTCCTGAGACTTTATAAACATTGAATAGGTTAGAATAATTGCTTCAGAAACTTTGCTGGCTCTATTTCCTGTTATTCATCCTAATACAGTATGTATGTGTTTTGTAACAGCACGATATTGTTGACTCATGTTCAGCTTGTGACTACTACGAACCCCCAGGATTGTACTTTAGCCAATTGTTCTCTCACTGCATTTGTGCAGCAATTTGTTTCTGCCTACAGAGGACTACAGAGCAGCAATGTCCATGAATTGCAGCCAATTTTTTTCAGGTCATTGCTCCAATCTGAAAAGGTCATTTTCAATTCTAACCCAAGTCCAACATACTTGTAGTCCTTCACATATGTGTATCATCTGTAAATTTACTAAACACAGTTGCTGATCCATCATTCAGCTTGTTGGAGAAAACACAGGAAAAAACCCAACAAACACCTATAGAACTCCGCTTGTTAAGTTTTTCATTTTGACAATCAACTACTAAAAACTATTGTTGCAGTAAAAATGTTACTCCTGTTTTGCACTGTTCTCATAAAATTTTCATCTAGACTATAATGCCATGGACTGCTTCTGAGAACATCGTGTGAATTTGTCAAAAAGTCAAGAAATCCAACACCTCTTCCTATTCTAGTCTCTTCAAGACCACTTCAACAAAGGAATTTGTTTCAATTAATCTATTTTTTTTTTTTCAATTTATATTTAAGGCAAAACCTTAGCCTTCACTGTACAATGCCTCAAAGGGAGGTCAAATTTTAACTGCAACACTCTTTAAAAAGAAAAATGG
Source organism: Pseudorectes ferrugineus (assembly GCA_008033365.1). Taxonomy (NCBI): domain Eukaryota; kingdom Metazoa; phylum Chordata; class Aves; order Passeriformes; genus Pseudorectes; species Pseudorectes ferrugineus. The sequence continues at coordinate 5,884 of QWTY01019632.1, read as the reverse complement.
AAGAACAAGAGAGAAACAACACTTGCAGATAACATAAGTTTCAAGGATAAATGTAAATAAGTATTGTTCCTCTGTGTGTAAGTGGGTGGCCTTCCAGTGGAAAAAAGATCCATAGTATTCATTATTAAGATAATTCAGCCTTTCTTTTACAGCACATTCACAAAGTGCTTGAAATTGACTTCTTGGCAATGATCCATGGCAGTGTAACTTATCCCAGGGAACAGTGCTTCTAGCAAGATATGCCCTGTCACAAACTCGTAAGAAGATGTGTCTTGAATAAAGCTAATGCAAGTTTTTATTTTAACAGTAAAGTCATTTTTGCTGTTATGCAATATGCCAATTGTTTATTATATGCCCTATCTCCATACACCACATTTATTCTTCAAATATATACAGCTAATACTTTGTGAAGAAGGCAGATGGGCAAAAGTAGGGAGAGGGGGGAGTTTGCAGTACGTGTTCCATGTCATAAGGGGTTATGGCAGCAGTGATTCATGGAAACTGCTTGCATGTGAAGGAATAGCCATTTTATGAGATCACTTTCCCAAATCTCAATTTTAAACCTTACGAATAGCTCCAATGTCCTCCCATTTACAGATTTAGAGTAGGAGAAAACCCAAGCAAACCTAAGAAACCCCATGTTCCTCAAGACCAAACTTACCATACTTGCATCAATGACCTGCCCTCTGCCAGATCTGGCACGTTCAAAGAGGGCTATAACAATGCCCATTGCACACATGACACCTCCACCAGCAAAATCAGCCAGAAGGTTTACGGGTGCGTAAGGATTTTCATTCTTTCTACCCAGCTTTGACAGCACACCTTACAGAAGAGAAAACAAAGACAGGATAAGCATAAAATTAGTTGTAAACATTCATTTCTACAATTAAAGTTTCATTCTTTTCAATCTATGCAAATAAATAAGGGATAAAGCAATCTTCTAATGTTTTCTATCTCTGCTTGGCTATGTCTTAGCTAAAAGTTACTCTTTAATTCAGAAAAGAATAAAAATATATGAAATCACATTAGTGAAGATGTAAAGAGATTAACAAAAGTCTCACAGATAAACGTTGATATTTTGGCTATATAGGGACAAAATTTTATAAAAAGACATGCAGTATTTTGTATGCAATAATTCTGTATTATTGCAATAATAATTGTACTCAATAATTCTATATTAGTACTTTGTATGCAATAATTCCATATTAGTACTTTGTACATGTATTGAATCTCACCCATAAGAGACATTATGAATATGTCTCAAAGCAACTTTGGTAAACTGCTCTTCTTTGAATATTTTAAAGTAAAAATGCAGATGTACAGGTGCACATAACCAATGAAATAATAATCACAACAAAGAATTTCACACTGACAACTCTGCTTCAGTCCTACCCTCCCTCTCCCACTGCCTTTGGGGAAAAAAAGGTTGCCTGTAAGAAGAACAGGTAACCAGCACAGGAAGGTTATCTCTGATTGCACGCAATGTAAAGACAGGGAACCTACATTTATGCTAGCAATTATGCAGAAACGAAAGGAATTAGAGCAAAGGCTAAGCCAATTTACTTCAGTCAGAGCTCTGAATTTGTTAGCATTTCTCTGCCATCCTGAATAACCTCTTTACTGTGACCTTAATCTTTATAGTTGCCTCATAGCGATTCCCTTTGGGCAAGCAAGAAACTGCAGCGTGATCATCCCTCTCCTATGTCTGTGGCCTAAGGTCTGAGACTTGCAGAATACATGGTCAGAATTTCCTGAGAATTGCATGGTTCTGATGCACTGTTTAGTTAGCTAAGGGTCTAATGCACTTCCTACATGCAAGCAACAGACTGCACAGTATAAAACATTTCCAAATCCTGTAGTGCAAGAGTAAACCCCAGCTGCTGCATAAAACCATCCTTTTAATAGTCTAAAAGTTGTCACACGCACCAGAAGATTAATATGCTGACTTCTCAAGAGTTCCTAACACAAGCCATTTTTTAGTTAAAGGAAGCCAAAGCTCATTAGGAAAATACTCAGAATATGAGATCTCATTTTTGAGGAATGACACCTCTCAAACACCTTGTTCTATTTCCTTCTAATAGGCAGAAAAACTTGGTCTGTGAAATTACAAGCAAAATTATTTTAGGAAGATATCTAACCGAAACACTACTGACTAAATCAGCTCCTGAGAAAAAAATCAGTCTATTTGTAAGCCAGAAAGTACTACAAATTAAGGTAGGGATGAACCATGCTGTTTCTGTACTGACTCTTTCCCTCCACTAATAACAAATAAAAATATCCTAATATTTTGAAGTCATCTTGACATGAAGTCAAAAGTGTTTCAAACAAGGCATCTTTTCTTTAATCTTTTCTATTTTCTAACAATTTCACATGAGGGAAGACTGAACCCATCCCTAAAGAAATTTAATTCCACAACACTATGACTCCTCATAGTAGGTGATACCAGATCACCAGGTTTGCATTGCCTCTGCTCCAGCCCTTTCCTGGGGCTAAAAGAACTGCTTTATCCACTGGGAAGCCAAGAACTTTTGGTCCACTTTCCCTCCTCCTTCACAGGCTCAGAGAAGCATCAGAGACAGAAGGAGTGTGAAGAGCAGGAGGCAGAGCCATGCATGGATGGGCATCACCAGAGTTGGGTAATTTTGTTACTGTTTCCTACTGCATAGTTGTAAAATTATACCACTTAAAACCAGCATAATGTCCACAACTTAATGAAATGCAGCATTTCCACTTCATTTGAAGCCTACTTCCTTTCAGTTGGTATCAGTGGAGACCTATTCACAAGCAGAAAAGCACAACAGCTCAATTGTCTTATGCTGCCTAGTTTTACTTTGCTCAAAAAAATCTGCTCACAAGCACGCAAAATAATCTGCAGTCCTTTCAGGCTTATAAAGTATACAGATTTTCTAGGAGAGGGGCCCTGAAGAAACAGTTCAGTCCTCTCTTCAAATAAATATCCCAATACTTTTTTCAGATAGAGTAGCACAAAGGAAGGAAAATAATGTACAGCCTGGGAACAGATGCTGATCCAACCTGTAACAGCTCGCTGCTGCTGGCAAAACAGCCTGTCCAGTATGTTTCCTCCTTTCTTGTGCTGACTGGTTGGATCCCTTAATGAACTGCTTCACCTCAATAACCTGGCAGAAAACATCCTCATTTCTTCTGACCAGTTTTCGACTTGTGAGGAAGTTTATAGAGGGGCTAAGCAAGTGCCAGAGCTGACTGAAAGCATCTGGGAAAAGCACAGTGAAAGGAAAGCCCCATTTCACTGACAGAGACACTTCAGATCAGCTGTTTCATCAGACTGCACCTCAGCTAAATTTTGAGCTATCAGCTTTCAACAAGTTATGGAGTCTTGACTAAAGGGAGGAAAGAAACTTTATTTAACAGGAAATTTTACAGCCTACCTGATAAAGCCAAGTAATTGATGTCATGACCTGCAGACTTGGCGTATTTTCCTGTCTGGCCAAACCCAGTAAGTCTAGCATAGATGAGTCTGGGATTCTCCTGTAGAAGGATCTCTGGGCCAAGCCCAAGCTTTTCCATGACACCTTAAAAAGACATAAGCAAGGAATTCTAATTCACATTTAATATTAATACTACTCAAAATATAATGTTTCAAAGTTAAATTATACAACAGCAGAACTCAACTGCACTTTATGAAGTAGTACAATCTACTTCAGTATCCATATTACAACGTGAACATTATAAACTATCAACATATTGCATAAATTTTAATATAAACCAAGTAGAAATTAGGTTCTAGGGTTCCTTTTTTTTTTTTTTCAGCTTTTTTTCCTGTTTTACTTCTCCAAAAGACTGACAGAAAACCATGCACCACTGGATGAGGGAGAAAGCCACCAAAGGCTTGTAAAATAAGAAAAGAGAAAGAGCAAACTCTTACATTTTCCATATTAAAATCACTTGAAATTTCTTCTGTATTTCACTGGAATATACTTTCCTCACCATTTCTCAGGACCTCGTGTTCCTGTGTCTTTTAACTCACTGATGTGAATGGGCCATGCCACTATTCCACAGATGATCTGCAGGAACCACACAGAAATGTGTTCTTTTTTAATGCAGGGAGTAAGGAACTCGTAGAAATCAGTGAAGTATAAGTTGAATCAGCACGGATTTACAGAAATCAAGGCTAAAATTTTAATTTTGCTGTCCTAAAATAGTGGTTTTAAGAGAAGAAATTTGAATTGCAAATAAACTGTACTTTCTTATTGCTTCAGTGCAGCTTGGTCAGACTTTGACCGGTGATCTATATTGGCACTGCAGGGCGACACATTTTGAAATGGAAGGGAAAACGTAATTTCAATGCCTGTTCCCCCCCAGAATCTATTACTCCAGCTTGTTTCACAAAACTAATCCATAATGTTACTACACCTTCAATTTCAGGAAGATCCATTTCTATTGTATGAATTACTGGGCAGAGGCAAATGATTACTGCCAAGGAGAAAGCAGTGAAATTTGGTGAAGTGCATGATTTTCAAATGCACAAGTGGGAACAGGGTGACAAATAACCCCTCTGGTGTCACAAAGGCATTGTTGTAAGGTCAATGGTGCATATGCTTTGAAAGAAACTGTTCTGCCACTTGGGCCCTCAGCTTCTCACTGTTTTCCACCAGCCTCATGATGGGTCACAGATTTGCCTAGTTCACTTACAGGCCCTTAAAACCTAATACCTATTTCCAAAATTGCCTGCATTTCCAGATGGGGGGGGGGAAAAAAAAAAGCAAGTGCCCATAAAACCAAAGAAAACAAAATTTCATAAGGAAAAAAAATCCTCTAGGAAACAGGAGTTAAGCTACAAAGAAAAAGTGGAATTTAACTTCTTCATTTTGTTTGCTTAGCTCCTGGGGAATAAAACAAACAATTTTAAGGTAAGAAACATAATAATAATAAACCCCTGTTTTCCAAACAAAAAGCATTACTTGTGACGCACGATCTGTCCATAATGCATGATGTCTAGCTGATAAAATCTCCTATTTCTAAACTGCCTGTAACACCCTCAAAACACTTCAGCTAGCTCCTCAATGAAGCAGGATCACAGAATCACAGAACGGTCTGGGTTGAAAGGAACCTGTAAAGCTCACCTAGTCCAACCCCCTGCTGTGAGCAGAGACATCTTCAACTAGATCTGTGTCCACAGAGCTCTGTCCAACCTGACCTTGATGGCCTTTTTCCTAACAGAACAGCATCCTCAAGGAACACTGGGGGATACTGACATAACCATCAGGTGAGTGCCTGTGTATGGCTTATAAACGAAGGGAGCATGGTCAGTCTGAAAAGTCTATGGATGTTAAAACAGTGTCACTTTTGCTACTGAAAATCAGATGTTAAGCACCCCTAAATGTCGTAAATTAGTAAATATGCATACCGTAAATAAAAAATGAACCAAGAATTCTCTTTAAAAGACAGTTTAGAAAAACTGAAAAATTCCATAATTGAATATTTGAGGAATTTGTCTTGCTTTTCACCTAACGTTTAAAATGGAAAGTACTTGCAAAAACACATGGAAGGGTTTCATAAAGTAGATTTAAGATTAGCAGGAAATTATCAGTTTGTGGAAACCAATTTCCTAAAATTAAATATGATGTTTGAAGATGAAGACTGTAGCTCACAACCTGGTTTTAATCCTGAATCAGAGTGATCCTGTATAAGGGAATCATACTACTCTATTTAGCACTTTCTCTTATATTCATCTCCCTGGGATATGTGCTTTGTAAATATATAACCATAACGTCAGATCTGTTGTCTTCAGAAGAATTGCAAGCTCAGACTCCGACCTGCATGGCAACCTTACGAATGTGAGCTGGACTTTATCCGCAGGCCTGGACATCACGCAGGATGGGTGCCGCCAGCTCGGTGTGACCCC
>QWTY01019631.1:0-27076 GCA_008033365.1 Pseudorectes ferrugineus | reverse complement strand
CTATTCTGAATTTGTGCCTTTCAAATACCAAGAGGACTTTGGGAAAAGACACTGCTTTCATGGAAGATTTGGTAGAGGAAACTGATAATAGGTATGTACTTTGATAAGTTTTCATCTAGGCTGAGTTAACAGCCTGAATGTCATCTTCAAAGGAACTAGTGGGACATATGAAGACTGTATGATTATTTCAGTCCAATTGAAATTCAAAAACTGCCTTCATCACAAAAATGTCATAGCATTGGCCCAAGCAGATGTCTGAGAAGATGCCAAGGTTTAAAGGAAAAAGGTTCAGTGTCAAAAATCCAGGCAAAATTGACTCAGGGAAGCTCTGCTCTTGAGTGTGACTTCCCTGTTCAAAGGAGAAAAGATTTCCACACCTGCCTGCTTCATCTTTCTATAACATGACTTTCATTTTTAAATTGAACAGCAGTGTCTAGAAAGAAGAGAATGATACAACCAAATGGTAACAATGCTTTTGTTGTATTTACCACTGTGTGCAACATTTGAGTTGCAGCCAAGTCAAAAACCATCATCTCTCCCATGAAAAAGCAAAGCCTCATGCTGAGATCAGGTGGCCTGCTCTAAATAGTGCAACGTGTAGTTATTCCCACCTTCTGGTCACAGTCACCAAGGCCGTACTGTGCATTGTAGCTGTGGCTGTAGCGTGTGTTTTCACAGTCATATTCCACCTCTGGCTTCACTGGGTTACGGCAAAGCGAGCACACCCACTCTCCCCTGCAAAACAAGAAACCAAAAAGCTCGTGGGGAATTTTTTCCACAACTTGTTGTCAAACAGCAAATCTCAGAAATCACTATTTGGAAAGTCTCCTCCTTAAGTAGCATTACGATAGCAGGCAATCTGAATCCCATTGCACTAGATATTCTTCACTGGATTTGAATCCAGTTAGAAGTATAATCATTTCAGACTCTATTCACGGCACTTTTTCTGTCACAAAGGAAAAGAAAATTACACAATTGCGTTTGAAATCATCTACCAGCAGTGTATGCAGCTGCACTGATTCAAGTGCTGCTTTGAAAAAAAATATTAAGGAAAAACAGGCAGCAATTGGTTCATAAGACAAACCCCTTTTGATAATCGAGATATTTATTATCAACTGATATGATAATTGACATATTTATCTAAGAAATCAACATTATCAGAAAAGGTGTGATAATACAGAGGTCCCCAAACCAAACAGACATAATTCTGCAAGGGTGTGCATGTCCTTGCTAGTAGGTGCATTTTCAGAAACCTCTTGAAGAATTTCATGAAGGCAGTGATGCAACTCCTGCAACATCAGGGTCTGAATAACTACAGATGAAGATATATTAAAGAACTATGAATATAGAACTTAAGGGAATTAATTTACTTCATTAAAGTTTAACTTTGTCTAGAAAGTTTATTCTAAAAGGAAAACTGGGTTTTCACATTGCTCTGAAACTAGAAGGTAATAATAACTCCACTACTAGAGAAAAGAATGAAAAGCCAAGAGCTGAAAAGCCCTGTTTTTTGGACAGAAAGGACAAACCAGAATCTCCAAATTAATGCCTTACAACATATATTTCTCAGCTGAGACAATTATTTGGGCTTGGCTCAAATGAAGCAGGCTTTGGTTCCACTTAGTAATGATTTATAACAGAATTCAGAATTGTACACCACAGTAATGTCCATTATTCAGCCTCACTTTTAAGTTTGATATGTGGATGTGTATTTCTGGCTCGTTGCATACAGTCCATCTGTGACAAGCTGCAAGAGAACATATCTTGGGGAAACCAATGACTTAAATATTTCCACAAAAGCCCTGATAATCCTACATTTCCCATAAAATTTCTAACAAACTGAATAGAAATTCACCGATTGCCCTTCCCTTGTGCTAGTCTCTGTTCTGCCGAGAAGAGCTGATGTCTACAACCCAGATGTTACGCGAGATTTAGGATTTTATTTTTCTCCAGCGAGTCATATGAAAGTTTTTTAAGTTCAGGTCTGCCACCTCCTTTGCTGTACTGGCCAGTTAACTGCAGAAAGGGCATGGTGGCTGGAAACAGCTTTTTCATAATTCATCTAATTCCCAGCATGTAAGACAAAAAAGCATCAAAAAAGGCAAGTGAGAGGTGCAGTCCTTGTACTTGTACAAAGCTGAAACATCCATCCCTGAGGATATATTCTGCCCCCAGGCAGTGAGCAGGAACAGCACGTTAGATAAATGTCATCCATACTCACACTGGAAAGCTGAGCAGGGCTGGAACATGGCAGGAGAGATGGAAGACCTTGGGGCAGTGATCACAGCACAACAGTTCTCCTCCATTAAGACACACAGCACAGAAATCCTCATTTTCAATTGGACTGACTTCCTGAGTAACTGGAGATTTTTTTGTGCTGGAGATGCCATTGCTGAGCTTCTGATCAACAGATGGAGTTTCTACAGGAGGAGATTGTGTCTGTCCTGAAGCCTGGGAGATGAGAAACCTTCTGTCCTCTGGGTTCTCCTCCTCGGACTTCTGTCCTTCAGCTGGACTATCTTTATTTATCTTGAAGGAAGAAAAATCTGGGATCACACGATCATCATTTTCATACATCAGCATAAAACATCATTGGTTATCTGCAGATAACCAAGTGCTTCTTGTACTTGGAAGACACAACTACCAACGATTTTCCAACAAGTACTCTCCAAGTACTTCTCTGCAGTGAGCTGTACTGGGGAGGGCACTGGGGTTCAGCAGGCCCTTGGCATCTGCCACTGGCTGGCCAGGTCACCCTGATCAGGTCATTTCCTCCACGTACCACAGCGCAGTAGCACTGCGAGAGAGCTGCGCAGATTCTACACCACAGGTGATAGAAACAGGATTTTCTACAATCTTACTTGCAAATTTTACTGTAAACAGCTCAAAGCCCCCACCCCCAAAAAAACCCAGTATAGGTCTTTTTCCCACCAGCAATTCCTGTTTCCTTCTGTGGAAAGAAGTTCACACTCAAGACTCCACTGAAGCAATAGAATAAAAAGCTTTTAAAAATCTATAACGCTGTGATTTCTGGGATCGGTTCCTATCACTAGAATATACATTCAGGCCAGTTTTAAGCTATTTATCTTGTATTTGTAACCAGACAGGTAAGCCAAGTTGTTTCTTAGAGTATGAAAACACTACAGACACAGACTTCTCGGCAATGGAAGATGCAGGGAGTTCCACAGCAAGCTAAAAGCTGTATTGTCTTTACCTCAACCCATTCACCCGAGGGTGAAACAAAACAACAGACTTGTTTACTGTACAGTATTCCAGAAAATATGCCTACAAACCAGTAGGATAAAGGAAAGAAGGCAGGTAAAACCTCAAGGCAACCCCACTCACCTTTATAGACATACTTGAGGACCGTGTCCCACATTCAATTACCAGGAGGAAATTGCCCTCCTGCTCATTGTCCTGTGGCTGGAGCTTAAACACCGGGAGCTCCCCCATTTCCGAGGCAGATATTTTCAGACGTTCCAGTCGCACATAGGGGATCTTCTGCTCCTTAGGGGCAGCTCTAGAGTCAAAAGGACACATGAATAAATTCATCCATATTCCAGAAAATTCTCCTCCCTACTCGGTTTCATTCACCATCATTTGTGCTCCTTTTCCTTTGTAACTGTGACTCTGGTGGCCAAACGCTGAAAATCTGGACATTTTTTCACAAACCAATACTTTAAGAAATGTGACTGCAATCACTTTAAATGAATCATATGTGTAAAGACATTACTAACTTCTGTGCTAAAGCTTTGTCCTGCTCTGCATATTCTTGTCTTAATTACCCCAACTAAAGTCATACTTGAAACTTTTCAGTGTGGCTGGCTTCAACAGGAACACAGCACATCATCAACTTTACCATACTGTCACAGCAGCGGCTGAAAACCAAACTTTATAAAATTGTTGACGTAATGTTAATCCTGTTTCCATTATATCTTTTAGCTTTCATTGGGGCTTAACATTTTCTAATTGTTCAAGTGAGATAAGTTTGCAAATATTTATTCATTCTGAAAAATTACACAGAAATATGTGAATTCACCACTTCTTTTCCATTGTCGCTTTCAAGTTTGAGAGCATTTTACAACTTTCAGAACTATTATCTATAAGGAATCTAGTATTCTTTTTAAGTTCTCCATCATCATTAAGTATGACAAATTTTCTAAATACATGCATAAAATTTCACAGCCAGTGCTCCTGTATAAAAAAAAAGACTCTGCTACCTGACATTCTGATTGCTTTTCATATCCATTTCAAAATGTTCCTTTTCACAGTTATTGGAATCTGGAACAGAAGATAAGAAAACGAATAAAATATTTATAATATCACAGGCAGATTAGGGTAGAAAGTACTTCAATATTCATGTACTTCTGACTGGTGTTTAATATGATATCATAAGTGAATTATGGAATCATTTCATCTATATGTATAGAAAATGTGTATGTCATTTTCTGTTCTGCTGTAGAGCCTTTGTCTTTCTTTTTTACTTTTAACCACAGCTTCTGTTCTAAATATGAGGAGCATTTACGAAATGTTTTGTGGAAATGGCTTCATTCCCAGGGAATTATACACGTACACAGCCATATCACATTCATCCATATACATGGAACAACGTAAGTAATCCTCTTTGCTATACAGCCTTTGCTTGAGGGAAACAGACCTACTGAGGTCTGAACCCCCGAGGCTCAGGAAATCTCTGTGGTCTCCAGCCCCATTCTAAGAAGCTTCTGGATAATTCCAGTTACTTGAAAACAGGAAGAAAATTGTGTCTCCCATCTGCCACCACGGGACAAAAGTTACACTATACTTCCTTTCTTTCCTCCAACATCTGTAATGTATAAACACATGAATTCAGAGCTATCTGCTATATAAGCATTTAGCTGCAGCTTTATGTAGCTCTATCAGCATATAGCTGTAGTTTTTGACTGAGTAATAACACAGTTCTGGGGAGATGGGATAGGGTAGAGACGAATGCCCCAGTGGATGCCCTCTTAAATACAAGTCCACTGAAAAATTTCATAATCTCATCTTCTTTTGCTAGGAATTAGTTTGACATAGCCAATACTAACAAGAAACAAACCTAATATCATGGTTATCTCGAGATAAGTGAGGGCCAGGAAAACATGCTTTTTAAAAGAAAATCTAACTCAGGTCAATGGTACCTCAGCCATGGCTTGAAAGCAACGTGCCTCTGAGGTACTCTGTCTTTTCCAGCCACAGGAAACACAATAAAATCAAGAGTAACAAGGAAAGGTGCATTTCACATCACATATAAGGCATTATTCACTTGTTGCTCAGGTGAAGGTAAAGCCCTGTCATGGACAGAATTACTAAAGGGAGACTGCACACCAAGGTGAAGGAGCAGCTCTCATTGCGCACTGACAAAAGCAGTGGATGATCCAGTGGTGCTGGGTTCCTACATTAACCAACATCTCCATCAGCAACTAGGCCCATCAAACAACAGTGCCTATAAAATTTGTGGAAAAAACCAAACTAGAGGGGTTGCACTGTGGAGAATGTTTTCAGTTAAAAATAGACCTTAGTGCATCAGAGAAAAAAAATCTCCTAAATCAGTAAGACTGAATTGAGATAACTGTACTAGGCTCACGAAGGGTCAAGTGAATGTAATCCCAAAGGAAAACAACTGGCTCGGAAAACGCTCTTGGAAGGAACTAAGGGTTAAAGTGGGCTGTTCACTACACACGAGTCAACCACCTAATGCTGCTGCTGCAGAAGAGAGGAATGCCATCCTGCAGGGTGTTACCAGCAGCAAGGAATGTAAAACACAAGGAGCTGATACCCTGATTCTGCACGGCACCCCAGAGGCCTCAGCTGAGCACTGCGTTTGGCTGTGGGCAGCACTCCTTAATTGCAGAGAACCCAAAATAGCACAGCAGGAATGAGGTGGTTTTGAAAAAATCAAACCCCTGACCCGTGAGGAGAGACTGAAACCAGCAGATTTGTTTAGTCTAGGAAAGAGAAGAGGAGGGGAGAGTGTTTATGCAAGTCATAAGAAAGAAAAGTGGCCGTAAGAGGGAAAATGATGATATTTTGTACAATTTTTACCACATCCCTTGTGCCTAGGATAAGAATTATGTTGTTTTAAATTAAGCTGAAATATTTAGGTTTGCTATTAGAAAAGGATGAGTCACTGGAGACACACACCCGAAGGAATGAGGCTTCGCAGCACAGCAATGCTGAAGCCAGCAAGTCCTACCGAGCGCCACCAGCAGAGTTAATATTGCCTTTGCAGCAGAATTCACGTTTTATGGTGCACTGGTGACTGTATCTCCTCAGGTCTCCCCTCACTGCACGCCCTTAAACAGTGACAGCAGGAGGGGAATTGCTCACTCCTGATCCTCCCTCGTGAAAAGGGAGCAGCACTGAATTCAACACCCAAGGCTCTCCACCCTCTCGCGCAACAGGGCCTGCACTTTACACCCAGCAAATCTGTAGCATCTACTACTGACAGTGGGATCCCAAACGCTGGGGCTGCCTCTGTGTGTGGTGTCACACAACCCACACCAGACCCTACAAAGCTGCTCCTCCCTGAGACACTTCAGCCTGGCTGAGGCACAGCTTTTTAGGGGTGCTCCTGATTCTTACAGCTCGCACAAACGATTGTGGCATAATTGCCACAATTTGGCATAGGGCATAGAAGAGAAGACAAATACATTTCCTTGGCTCACTGGGCTAGGCCTCCTTTGTACTAATTAGAATTCTCTGAATAAAAATACAGCACAGAGAGAGAAATATTAATTCATCTTTTATATAGAAATGCAGCCAAATAGTGGCATAAGTCACGGGATAACAGCTTGATCCTGCAATCCCTTGCTTGCATGAATAGTCCCATTGACTTTCAGAGTTTGCAGGAATGAGGCTTTACAGTGTAGCACAACGATGTTGGCAATCTGCCCAAGAAAAGAGTTAAGTAAAGTCTAATTCTCCATTAGGGCTGAAGAAATAGGCCTTGGCCGAAGGGAACGTTCCACAGTAGACAGAGCCAAGCAAAGGCATCTACTGTGCAACGTATTAACAAAAATTTGGTATGCTACTGATGTGAAGGACTTAGCAGAAGGCACATTACATTTCGGAAGTAATGTGGGTTTTTTTAATTGAATTTGGACTCTTCAAACCAGCTCTTCAATAGTCATAACTGCAGGTCTCATTAACAGGAGTGCTTCTAAGAGAACTAATACTCCAGGTACTTCACACAGTCACACTCGTTTCTCATTCACAGATGAGGGATGTTACAAATTCAAAGCACATCATTTCCATGTTTTTCCTCCACAAATGAGATCAAACACACTTTTCCATTGGATTAAGTACTCTGATAATATTTGAAGCTTGCTGGAGAAGCACATTTACATGTAAGTATATTAATAAGCATACTGCTTTGCCATGCTTGCAATGCACAGTGCTAAGAAAGAACAAAAACCCAAAACCTAAAAGAAATAATTAAAAGCCTGGTACCTTCTTTGCTTCTAGGTTGTCTCATTCTGGCATTCACAGGCAGGAAAGAAGTGTTGCTGAGCAGTTCAGAAGGAGAAGTGCAATGCTGAGACTTTTTGATTGAAAGATTAATAGGTTCTTCCATCACTTTTTGCATGGAAAGAGTTAATTCATTAACTACCTCTTGCCCAGCAGTAGCCAAGCTGTTTTCTAGAAGACAATCCACAGCACTGAGATCTTCATTTTCCAGCTTCAGGGGGCAGGGGAGAAAGAAATGTGGAATTTTATTATTCGTTATCTTTCTTTTCACATTAAGAAAATAATTTGTAATCAGTCCTCAAATACCAGATAAGGAAAACTTTACTCATTGAAATAGTAATTTACTTTGACTGATCGACTAACAATAACATGTGCTGTAAATGAAAGTGGATTCCCTCTCTGCAGAGGAGCTTGAGCAATCCCTACCTTGCATTTGGTGCCTCCCTGGAGTGCATCACCTGGTGTGAGGCCAGCAGGAGCCCCAGGGCTTGGGTCACTGGGAGCTCTGCCCAGGGCCAGGCTGTAGCTGGGCAGGGGCTCTGGTGAAGGATCACAGTCACAGAGGGTGTTTGGGGACAGGCCAAGTGTCACAGCAGCTGCACCTTTCACCTGTGGGTCAGCTGAGCTGGATAGCCTTGCTGGAGATAATTCCATTTCTGAACTGTTTGGAAAGCCCACAAAGCTTAAGGATGCTGAACGCTGGGAAAAGCAAAAAGAAAAAAAAAATCCAATATATTAATAAGCTTTTCAGCAGTAAAATGCTGCTGTTCTTTCTATAATAGATGAGATGCTCGGTTTCAGCTTGACATAATCAAACCGTTGTGTCACAAGGGCTTTAAGAATCTATTGTAATCCTATACTATTTCAAAAAGCTTTAGATTTTCCATCATTAAAACTGAAAACTGGAAAAGGAGACAACTGGGTTACTCTTCTGTGGCTTACAAAAAGAAATGTCTTCTTTAGATCAATTCTGATTTTTAACTCCTACAATGATTGGGAAATCTAAGTATGTAGAACACTGTACCAAATTAATCCTTGACATAAACCCTATTGTTTTCCATTAATTTTTCCCAGAAAAAATAAGATTCAAATCAGAAATTTTATCACTTGATTAAAAAGTCATCAGATCACTTCATTGAGAGAGAAGGTTCAGAAGAAATAAGATATCACTCTGACACAAGCAGATAAAGATATTGTTCCTCTTAATGATGCTGAAAATGTTATGCTAGTTAGTGAGTCAGTCCCACTAAAACCTAAGGCATTTCCCCTTTAAACATCAGAGTAAAATCCAGAAACATCCTACATGTACTAATGAGGAAACATGTCCAGGTTCCAAAGAAAGGGAACATTTACCAAAGTATCAATATGCATTTTTTACTGTCTCATGGTTTGTCACTACCAAACCCACAGAGACACTGTTCCACAAACCAAAGCAAATCCACCCATGGAGGTGACTTCCCTAAGCTGCCTCACATCCACGAATGTGTGATGCTGTTGAAAACAAGACTCTTCTAGCATCCATATGAAGCAAATATAAGCAGTTTTAGGACGTGTACAGACCTTTGTCATTTAAATAAGCAATTGTCCTTTGATTTGATCATAGTTCATTGGTGTTTCACCCTTGACAACTGACTGTATCCTTTTAGTTTGACTGCAATACGGTAGGTAGCACTCATTGCAATATAAACCAAGACAACAGAAATGTGTCCATTGCATCTGAATTAGAGTTTAAATATACTGTTGTACTTTTTTTCTCTGCTAGAGGCCTGTGACTCAGAAGTGAATCTGAGACAGGACCCATTTCCTAAATCTAGTTAGTATTTTTCTCAACTTATACTCCATTTTAGATTTTGATACTTTTGTCCATCTTAACCCCCCAGTGGTAAAGACTGCAGCCCAGGCTGAGCTGTCAGATGTGTTTGTGGAAATCCTACATCATGCCAAAGTCAGTCTTGAATTCCTCTGCTTGCAATGCACAGCAACTCTGTGCTAAGAGAACACTGCCCACAGACACTAAGTTCCACCTAAGGATGCAATTCAATTTCCTTTTTGTCAATTTGCAATAGACACTACAATGGGAGCTTTGCCTGAGCAGTGACCACTTAATTTGATGAGACAAAATAAGCCTGTATTTGAGACAGAAAGAGGTCAGCTCTTCTGCAGAGCCAGGGAAGGTCTGTGCCCTTCTACCACACAGTGCTCCAGCAAGCCTGCTTTAAATAGTCCCTCCATGTAGAAGGCATCCCAGGGAGCACCGGGTTCCTGCAGCCAGGGAATTGGTCATTCTCCCCCTCTTGAGTCAAATGAACTCCCCTGAATCTAAGCTGTCTGAGCTGTAATAACTTTTTGGGAGCAGCTGGAACTAGTCACACGTGTCCTTCCCACCTCACATTTGAGCTGAAAGCTAGAACACAGCCAATGAGGAAATGCACTGGTGGAGGCCCAGCTTGCCATATAGTCTGTCTGACAGAGCATTCCTAAGAATGCTGAGGTTTCAAACCAAAGTTATACACGTAGGTCAGCAAGGAATCCGCTTTTCAGGGCCACACATCCTAAAGTCCGCACAGATCAAAGGTGTTTATTTGCCATCACGATTTGCTTGTGACAGGTTCCTGCGCATGCGGTGACAAATGGGACCTACCAAGTACACATTTTCCTTTTCATTCCATCACTCTGTTTACCACAAGCCTTTTCCAGATGACAAAACTAACGTGAATTATTCCCACATCAACTTACAAAAAAATAAGCAGAATTCATGCTTGAGATGAAGATGAACTGTAATCAGCCCTTGCCTTTTCCCCTTATTTCAAAGTCCACTGTGAGCATTAATTAAGCCCCTGTGAGGTAGTTAAATATTTATTTAGTCAGGTTCTCCAAAGCATGAAGCATCCACAAATTCCTGAGTCAATAGGAACTACCTAGAGCTGTGCTCCATTGGGAATGGGCACGCTGAGGCACACACGTGGCAGGCACACCACCCAAATTTGCTCCCAAGTTAACTGGAGGCCTTCTGGCCATTCAGTTCCTCCAATCACTACCCACATCTTCCTTTACTCGTTTACAAACACGTGCCATCATCTCATGTAGTGAGACCTGACCCTCTGTGTGCAACTCAGGTGAAAGGTTACCCCTCCTAAGGCAACGCAGGATTACCCCTGGCTTCAGAGAGACAAGTTTACTTACTGAGAGTAGTCACTGGGATGACTCCTACTGAAGGAAAAAAATAAATATGGACACACACACGTAAGATTTTGTTATGGCTATAATTGTCAGAAAGGTGAAATTCAGTTGCATGGTAGGGCTATGTCCTTTTTACTCTTCTAGCTAGCATCAGTTTCTTCAGAGATCTTTTTAGATTATATAAGCCAGTGTAAAACCTTACTCTTGTTAAAAAGAATAATGAGGCCATCAAACTGCCATCTGTCTTTCCCTTGGGGCAAAAGTTAATTTTGTGGTTATTTTAATGATGAAGCAACATTATGATCTTTCAGTGCAAAATATTAAAACTCACAGTTAAGAACAGACACATTCCATCCTGATCCATGGAGCTGCTGTCAAGTGTGAAGTGAACAATGCACTGGGAACAAGGCTCATTAATAGACTATTAATTCACTCCCTAAAATAATCATTTCTTTTGCCATTAGCAAAAATTTCTCTTTTCCCTTGACAGTTCAGCTAGTTTTTGCAAATGGGATGCCTTTAAAGGATTTATCTCTTTTATAAAAGCTCTATTGCTTTTACATTGCAACATTTGAACAACAAGCATTAATTATGCTCTTGGGCAGAGGGTGGCTTCAGCTGTTGGTTAATTTTGAACTTTTTGACATTTTAATGTACAGTCTGGAACATTGAACTACATCTGTGTCACTATAAATGGAATCCTCATTGTCTCATAATTAATTTTGGTCTGATGATCCTTATAATATAATGGCAGCAGCATCACCACCCCAAAATGCCTTCTACCACAATTTTCTTAGCTATGGCAGTGAAAGGTAAGAAAAAAGAACATGCAAAGTGCCTTCAGAGAACAAAAAAATAAACATATGGTTCAGTTCAAATATTTCTTTGATCACTGTTGCATTCAAAAAAGGTCCAGTGCAAACATGCAGCACCAATACAGAAGAATTCTGAGAAGCAAATACTTACCTTGAAACAGTGGGATTAGGATTTGTTAGGATTGTTTTGGCAAAGTCTCGGGGCTGTTGACATTAAGTGTCACTGATAAAGGAAGCTAAAACTGGGAACCGCCAACTCTCTTTGCTATGGGAGAAACACCACGCTGCAAATGGTTGCAGAGTAATGAACGGCTGCTATTAAGTGGAGCAATCCCCCTGGCAGCTCATTATGCTGGAAGGTTAAACAAATGTACTACTCCAATCCAGTTGCTTAACACAGCAGCACTGATAACACAGGCTGCACATGCTTCCCATTCCCAGTTTCAGAACAGAATCCGAGGGATTTCCTTTCCGCTTTCACGAGAAAAAAGAATCCAAATCTTCCTTAATAATTTGTCTGAATAAACTGGAGCGGGCTTAAAGAGGAAGGAGGAAGAGATTGCATGGAGCAAGCAGCATCATGTTTTATTTATCTTTTTCTTTTCAGGTCAAAGGAAAAAGGTTTTGTAAAATTAACATTCTGGGAAATGTACCTAATTGCATTAAGCAGGAAGGCATTTGTGCTGTGAGCAGTTCAATTCTGTAAAGTAAAAAGCATACTCTGTTACTTTAGAAATTCGTAGGACCCTAAATTCCAGTCTGTTATTTCCTTCATCACTAATTCCCCTAGAATTAATAGTAATTAAGGGGGAAAAAAACCAACAACAAACTGACTTTGGTCCCAAGCTCAGATTTGAAGTTCTAGGGTTGGATATTAAATTGTTATTACTTTCAGTCACTAAGTAATCACAACATGCTCTGTGCAATACTACCATCAAATAAAATCTGTACTCTGTCCTCCAGCCCCCTTTCCACAAATTTTACGTTTTTAAAGAAAAAAAAAAAGAAGTTCCACCTCAAACTGTCACCATAATAGTCTTGTATTAAATGCCACCACACTGCATATAACAGAAGCCTCTCAGGGTGCTCTGAAGAGTGTACCTTGGATAGCATGGAATATTTGCTAGGAATTCCCCATTTCAGGAATTTTGTGGTGCTTGAAACAAACAGAGCTCTTGAACTAAGAAGCTGGGACTTGCTGAGAATCAAAAAGAATACAACAAATATAATGCACTACATAATGCAATATAATATACAACATTTCCACGTGCTTGCACTGTCATTACTAATCCTGGTCACCCTGCCTCAAAAATGATTTATAAAAACCACAAAGTATGGGGAAAATGGCCAAAGACATGAAGGACCAAAGTACAGAATGGCTTTCATGAAAGAAAGACCCAACTCTAGAGAGACAAGCTTGAAGTTAAGTTTCAAAAAGATACTTTTGAGAGTGAATTCAATATCGACCTATAAAATACAGATATTATGAACGTGGTGTACACAGAGTGATTGTTCACTGTTTTTCCTAACACAAGCACTAGAAGGCATCTGACTGAACTATCAGGCAACAGAGTTAAGGTAAGCAAATGGAGGAACTTCTCACGCAATGCAAAACTCAGTTGGTGTTGAATGCTGAGGAGTATTCTACACCAGTATTTAAATGGACTCAAAATGGTGAATTAGACAAGTTCACAGACAAGGGGTCCATAAAGAGCTCTAAAATTATCTGGGTACAACCTTCAGGTCAGAAAGTCCCTGAAGTGCTGGCTTTCAGAACCTGGGACAGTGTACCACCAGTTTATATCTGCCTGTTCCTGATGCCGTTCCCTAGGGGTCTGCTGTTGGCTGTATTTATAGAGAATCAGATGCAGCTGTTCAGTGATAACTTACTAATACAGTGCACAACGTATCCAGAGATTCACTTTAAGCAGAAGGTGAACTAACAGAAGTAAGGGTCTTGCTCCAAACTACAGAAAGCAGTGCACTTTATGGAGTGTGAGGAGGAGAGATGTCCAGCTGGCCCTGCATCAACACCAATGTCTGTTGCAGTGGTGCCTGAGGCTCCAATTACAAATTTGTGCTCTAGATGTACAGTAATCATGACATTTCTTCAAATGCTAGATGCAGCCTTTAGACCTCTTTGCTCATCACAGCCAGAAATGACAATTAGGTACGTGCAAACAAAACAGAGACTCTATTCCTGTTATTACTCCTGAAAACACAATTAGGCCCAAAATATCTTATTATTCTCGCCTTTGTTCCAGAATAGGTGACCTCGCTAGTCCTGTGCACAAATAAATAACTTGATGTCATATTATGTAAAAGCAGCAAGATCATATCATTGCAGAAGGCTGGTAACCCTTTCCACAAAACTGTTAAACTAATTGAGTACTCATTCCTTCACACTGCAACTCAGCAATTCCACAGCTTGTGTAAAACCTGTTTGCTAGAGCTTGGCACAATTCCCTGGAAATGGAGTGCAGGTAACACAAGAGTTATTCAGAAATTTGTTCCCTGTCTTGCTGAAATTTGTTCTGTCTTGCTGGCATTCTGAGTGGAGAGGTCAGGTATTTGACAGGCATGGAGACAGAACAAGTCCACAACCCAAAACAGAGGTCCTGGCTATGTGAGTGAAGTATTCTGACAGGGGAATATGAAGAGAAAATTATATCCATTTTCAACCTCAACAGAAAACCTTCATTCCTAGTGTCACATTCCTAAAAGGTGCTAATCAAGCCCAGAATTGTGCAAAGTGCTGTACTTATATCAAACAATCAATGGTCTAAGTATAGAAACATTTATTCTGCACAAAAAAATTAATTCACAGAAAAAGAATAGTTAGAGGAATACACAGGAAGACAGAAAGATTGACAAAATATCACCATTAATGCTCCAAAATGAGCAAAACAAATGAAAACTATCCCAAACTATTAATAACATCTTATCTATATTGCTTTACAAATAAATATAACTCTGCATGCAGACAATTCATCTAGCTACCAGTCAATAATATCAAATTCACACCATAAACATGTTTCAAAATTAATGCACAGAGGTTTAATTACATGAGCAATCAAGCCTTGCCCCACTCCAAAATAAGGGAAACCACTGAGCTAAAGAAAGCTTTTATTTCTTTATTTTTAGGACAGATCTTGGCAACCACATCACTAAACAGTTAATTCAGGCACACACTGCTTTCTCTCTAATGAAAGAATCTCATCAGACAGGGAATTATGGACTCCACTAGGAATACTGTGCTGAAGGCTGCCAGAGTGCAGCAGAAATGCAATGCAAGGCCAAGAAGTCCAACAGCAACTATTCTCCAAAAGACAGAACACAGTTGTTCTTCAGGCAGAAAGTTTATCTAGCCATTTTCTCTACCGTATTTTTCAGGTATTTCAGACTTGCCCACATTCACTTTCTCCATGTCTTCTGAGATCTTGGGAGAGATGAAATGTTCTGAATACAGGCCATGTGTGAGAGCACATGGACAAACACCTATGCAGAGATTTTTGTCTGGAGATGAGTGTGAACACATTGAATCAGGTGAACCAGATGAGAATGAATACACACATTCCCTTGTTCTTAAACAGGAACCAATCTCCCATTTAAACTCAGATTTAATCCAATTCTCAGCAAAAGCAGTCAGACGTCTTTAAAGAGCATTCATGAAGAATATATTTCAAGAGTTTACTTGCTGTGCTTTTTCCCTTCATAATTTCTAATTTTCCATTACCAGAGCTGTCAATATCTTCATCCCATCCAGATGTCTTCATCCCAAACAGCTCATTAGAAGAGATGAATACAAGCAAAGATGGGGTGCTGTAGCTGTTGAACATTCATTTTTTGAAAAGCTACCAGGCACCTCAAAAACCAAACTGTTTTCTGCACAAGAGCGTACACTTCTCAGCACCATTAGAAAAAAATCCCTTTTTATTTCCTAAGAGTATCTTCCTCTCGCCACCTTCTTAACTTCTACAGCAACAAAATCAGCCCTTTTTCCTTTATTACTCCTGCTTTTCCCATCAGACTACACTAGTCTCCCTCTCTCTCTCACACACCTGCTTCCATTTTCTTTCTTCTTCCTGACTTTTCTTGCTTAAGCTGTTGGGAATAACTTTCCATTACAGGTCCATAAAACAG
This sequence comes from Pseudorectes ferrugineus, assembly GCA_008033365.1. NCBI lineage: Eukaryota > Metazoa > Chordata > Aves > Passeriformes > Pseudorectes > Pseudorectes ferrugineus. The sequence goes on along the minus strand of QWTY01019631.1, from coordinate 11,450 downwards.
ATTTCTTTGTGGCTTTCAAATCTGATTTGCACGCTGCTTCCACGCCCATATCTCCGCAACTCCCAAAGGGATCTCCAACAATTCTCTGGATGGGTATTGCATCATAAATACGTTGCATCAACAAAGTCACATATAAAAGAAGGAAAAATAACTTGCTTTTTGAGGATAGAAAGGAAAGATAATATTCCACAATATTCCACAGACAAACTCCAAGAAAAAAATATCCATGAAAGTCTTCTACATGGTACACAAAATGAGTCATGCACTGAAGTAACTAACAAATTTGAAAAAGCAGAATATGACGTGTTGTTTGGAGTGTTTTAAACAAACTGTATAGAGAAGCAAAAGGCAGCTTCTCCTCTTCAAAAGCACAGGTGATATCCAGAGCCAGCAAGGGTCTGCTGATAACTGTTGGCCCTCCTGGTTTTGTTCATGCTGCTTCTTCAATAGTCAGTGCCTCACAGTAGGTAGAAAGACCAAAGCCTGGCTCTATTATGTGCTAAAATATTTTAGATACAGAGAAACTGTGATTTTTCTGCTTATACATGAACAATAAGGAGTTTAACAGAATTATATCCCTTTCAGGCACCCCACCTTCAGTAGTAATTAGTGGTGCTGTTTCTGGGGCAACTATTTTGAAGACTGTTTCTCAGGCCTGATTTCATCAGCATCTCTGACTCCAATTTTATTTAGTTTTTTTCATATTAACTGCTTCTAGTATGGTAGTTAACAAGTCCTAGTAATTAAATCCCTAGACATAGGAGCTAGACAGAATTTAAGCAGTGAAGAAATAGAGCTCCTATTTGTTTGCCAGTTCATGCTCACCAACCTTGCCAGCCAGACCTAAACACTCTCAGCCTCTAGAAGAGTTGCTCATCCTAGCACCTGACTGGGAGACACACACAAGGTTAGACTGTGACTGTCTTCCAAAATTTACAAGCCATTTGGCTGACTTTTACTGCATTTTAATTTTTTCCACCTCATTGCAAACTCCAATGCCATATTCGATATTATCAAATCATGTTTTCCCTTTAATTTTTTTTTTTTTTTTTTTAAGAAGTTCTTTATACCTTTCTCACTGGATGGAAAGTTGATTGCTGCAGTGTGCTCTCAGGGGAGTGGCTCCTGACACTGGCTTCTTCATCTAATGATTGTGGCAGGGAGGGACTGTCACTTTTGTCAAGAGGAATGACAGGTTTCTGGGCATCAGCTTCTGCGGAGCTCTCACAGACCTACAAAATCACAAATGAGAATTTGTGTTTTCAACACCTCAGAAAGAAAAACAGTAACAAATTTGCATCAGTTCACAGCATACACATTATGACAACCCCAAAAAGACTCTAAAACAACAGAGATGTTCAAGGCAACCCTAAGCAGAGAGATAAATAGAGAAAGATTTCTCACAGACATTAATGAATTACTTAAAAAAAGACTCAATAAAGCTGCTGAAATGTACAGCTATACCAAAAGCCTGCAGCCTGCCATTGCAGGTAATCTACTTTGAGAACTATTCAAGGTGGCATCTCCACCGAATTTACACAATGGGAAGTCCAAGCCACCTTTCCACCATTTTAAATGAATTTCCAAGCCACCTTACTCTGCAGCTGATCTGCCTTGTAGTTTGGATGCTCACCACCAAGCTCTGTCCCTCTTTCAAAAGCAGGATTCTTACTAACAGAGGAAAAGGGAAGAGATTAGCCCTGCTGACAAAGCTGTAGCACAACAGCATGTGTGGATAATGATGATAATCTTAAATGACATGGTGCAGCAGCAAGAGCATTTACTAGAATGGGAAATAACTCTCAGACCTAGAAATTGTCTTCACTCTCTTCAATAATAATTCAGAATCTAATGCTTTTTAAGGACTCAGGGCTTAATGTTGCCAGTAAAAAAGAGAGTTGAGATGGAGAGTGAAACTACTGCAGTCCTCCAGTCACCTGTTTACAAAGGAGGAATGATGGTGCTTTTATTCTCCCACATTGCTGCCCACCTTGTCTATTGAGAGATTCAGACCTTGGGGATCCAGGGTGTTTATGCAGCACTTTACAGAAAATTTTTGGCCCAATCTGCATGAGGCATGAAGCCTATCTGCTGCATATATAGACAAGACACCAACAGAAAGTTCAGAGAAGTACATGAAATCTCAAAGGTCTGTCCCGTTTCTGAACTTGCACTCACTAAATGCAGTAGGAAATGACTTTGAGAGAACTTACTTGTGCTTCATCTTGGATTTGTTGCTGTGCTGGGGCGGGCTGCCTCACTATATAGTTGATCTGACCAACTATGGTCTGTTGAACATGCTGAGGTGGCTTGGCTTGGTTCAGCTGCAAGCTGGGCTGTCCCTGGGCCTGCAGGAGAAGCTCCAGATCCTTCTTCATCTCCTCCAGCTCAAACTGGTGGTGCATGATGTCCAGGCTCTGCTGGATGACCTGCTTGTGGGTGCTCTCGTCGTGCCCTGGCGGTGGGGGTGTCAGTGGCAGCTGCTGCTGCTGCGGGGGTGGCTGCAGCACATGGCTGGATTTTATCTTCTGCAGATGGCCCAGCTGCACCCCCACAGCTGATGCCTGCAAAGAAGCCTGTGGGTGGCTCGTGTGAGCCTGCTGAGCCTCGTGTGACACGACAGCACAACCCTGCTGCAGCTGCTGGGGTGGGAAGGGCTTTCCCACCCTCCCGGACACGTTCTCCACCTCCGAGCGTGGCTGCTGTTCCAGCCCAGCCTGCGGGAGCTTCACGGGCTGGGAGGCAGCCCGTGGCTCTCTGTCCTGGTGCTGCAGGCTGTACTGCATGGGGAAGTGCTGCTGATGAAGTGCAGGAGGCTGGTGGAAGCTTTTGTGGTGGTTCATGTCTTGGTAAGAAGGCTGAGGTTTGCTCGGGTGAGGAATGCTGAGGCAGTGGGAGCAACAGACCGGCGCAGAGCACTGGATGGCAGGTGGGAACTGGTGTGGCTGGCTGCTCTCCAGCTGTGAGGCTGGGGAGTGGTGCCCGTGGTACAGAGAGCTTTGGAACCCTTGAATATTTCCACAGAGTAGCACGTCTGGGTGAGAAAGGTGTCCGCCTTCCATGGTGAAACCCCCTGGAAAAAAACAGCAAATTTACTCCCTCTTACGGTCTTGACAAATTTACACAATAAAAATTGTACACAAGGAAATGGCCATCGTTCACATTTCAAATGTAAAAGATATTAAAATATCCTACCCAAACAGTCTGCCAACATACATTCAAGACAAATTTTCCGATATTTATCTAGTTATTTCAATCCACACCAAGCTCCCACTGATGTCAATGGAACTCACAGTTGAATTACCCAGCAAACGCTTTGAAAAATCGACCTTATTTTATCTTAACTGATAGATATGGCTTATACTTTCATTTTTTACTGAAGTATGAGCTTATCTTCTTGTCCATAAGCACAGGTCCAAAAGACAGCTTCCAGGGTGCAAGCGACAAAAATGAAAGAGATTAATGTTATGTAGGTGAGACTCAAAGGCTGGAAATAGAAGTGACCTATGAAATGATCTTGTCCATGCTTTTCATCAAGAGATTACTCCCTGCAACACTTTTGATAGTGTTTTACCCCTTTTAGTTTTTAATACCCTAAAATGGGAAGAGAACTGATCTTTTAGATGAGTGATCAGCCCACTGAGTTGAATTTACTGTAAAAACCCATTGCAGCTGGGAAATTTGTAGCTGCTGGGAAACGAAGTCACAGCACGCACATTTACATGTTATATAGACAACACTGTAATTATTGTGCAGCCAGTGTCTCAAAGCCACCTTTGTGCCTGTCAATTGCAAGTGTCTCAACACTGCTCAGGTCCTTTGGCCACCAAGAGAGTGAAAGCACCAGACATCTCAATGGTCTTTTGGTGAATGGATGTAAGTGGAGAGAAAAACAGGAAAGTTCAGCCACACTCACTGTTCTTCAGAACATGACAAGAGTTTCAAAACTGGATGTCAAAACAAAAAAGGAGACCCCGTTAGGGGAGGTACTGTATCGTCTATGTCTGTCTAGCCTAGCTTTGGGCATTTTATAAGCCCATTATATTTTTCTTACCCAAACTGGAGAGTTGCTTAGTCCAGTAGGAGGGATCCCAGGTGAATCTGATCTTCAGAGGAGGGCCCGTGTCTGTGTTACAGTTTGTCTCTAGCAAGCGCTGGATCTGAAACACAATCTGGTGACACATTAAAGGATGATGATTTTATTCACAGTTCTAAGATCATGAAAAATGTTTTATTTGAGCAACATCAAATCCTTAAAATCATTACTGCACAACAAGCATTGCTCTTACCAGTTCCTTGCTGAAGAGGAATGGGATGGTTTTTTTGCTACACACGGCCCAGCTGATGAAGTTCTGGACATGTTCTACCTGTCTGCCTAAAACCACAACACCTTGCAGTTGTTGCTCCAGCCTCTGCTTCCTCTCGCTGGTGATTTTCTGTTAAGAATGTGAATCAGTAGAAAAGGGCTGTCATTCTTCAGACACACATAAAGCATGCAATCGTTGGCACTACATTATGCAGTATTTGCAGCGACGCTGCTCTTCAGAATCTCTTTAAACACCAGTCATAAAAAGAAAGCAAATCCAACTCAGGAGATACGTCTGAATTCAGGAAGAGCAATGACTTCCCCAGGAGCAAACAATGTGCATCATTCTGCCCTTGGTTTAACAGAATAACATAACCCAAGAAAGCTGTAGAAATTGGATCAAATTTGCACCTGGAGCACCTTCTTGTCTGGAAATTCTGACCAGCAATATTTGTCCTCAGCACATTTCAAAATAAAATCTTATATACTTCAACTGGACATCCAAAAACTGAAGAGTCAAAATTGAAAGGTCTGTTACAGAAAGTAGACCAAAGAATCATTTCTGAAACAGGGTATTAATTGTGCTGCTAGTGGGCTCCTACAAATTAAACATTAAAATCAGAAGCTGGTTTGTTTTCTAAGTACTCAAAAGGTGCACACATGTTCTCTGTGAATGCGTTAGAAATTGTGGTTAACTCATGATAAGCAAACATTTTGCAACTTCACCCTGAATCTTTGTCAACCATTGATTCCACATAAAAGTCTGAAGAAAAAAACCCAAATATTTGAAAATATAAGGAATGGGACAACAGCTCCCACAGTCTATATTCTTTCCAGTGGCACTGGGATTAAATTTAATTTAGTTTAATTTCCCAAGGTATCAAATAAACCCGCCTTACTTACTTCAAGTTGTTCAAGGAGGATATTTGTTCGTTTATCAATTTCATTCACCAGAACCATCTTGGCCATTTTTATTTGGTTCTCCACCTTTTTATACAAATGTTTTACTTCAAGCAACCTGTGGGTAAGAGGTACACATCCCTGGGTGAGCCAGCTCTAGTCATTTATTCACTGGTCAGCAGTTATTTGCTGCAAGAACTGACCTGTCTACTGACAGAACTGCAGTGAAAGTTGTATCGTTTCCCATTAGTTCTCCCCCACTTCTCTGAACCCTGACCACCCCTCTCTGGATGTGACAGGCCAATGCTGATGGATTCTCTCAAACATCATACCAAGAACAGTCTTTAGTTCTTTGTCAACAAATACATACATAATATATCCAAAACTTCCAGTTTATACTAGATTATAAATAGTATAAATAGATTTGTACTCTTGAAACGGTTTCATTAATGCAGAAGAGAGATCCAACAGCTACTAAATGCATAATCAGTAGCTGAAATCCAGGTAAAATAATTAAATATTTTCATTTTTGTATTCGTCTTGACTGGAATTGCAGCGTGTTTTGAGGTTTCTTGAAGAAATAAGGTATTTTAAAAATTATCTTTATTTCTAATATTGTCAAGTTCTAGTTCAGAAACAGATTATACAAAGAAATCTTAACTCTGAAGTCAGCTGTCACATGCCTTACAAAGACTGTGGAATCATGTATTACAATGCCATGACTTGTCAGTACCACTTAAACACGAATTTGATATTTTTAATCTTCCTATTATTTTCTACTCTCCAAGAAAAAAATATAGCAGCTGTACTTAATTCTGTTAACCTACATTTAGTGAAAATATTATTTTTACAGATCACCTACTTTCACAGGAAAAAAAAAAAAGCATAGCAATTACCTGTCTTCAATCTGTTTAGCTGAAACCTGAATCCCATTTTTTTTCTCCTCCACTTTAGTTATGACGTTCTCCAGGATGATTCTCTGATTTTGCAGAGCTTCATCAAGGTGCCTGAACCTGTGAAAGAGGGGGAAATTGTCACACCGTGGTTTTCCATGTTCATGAGAGAACAGGTGAGAGCAGGGAGAGTTTCTGTGAGGGCAGTGAGCCGTGTGTTAAATCACTTGGGAGCGAGACAACTGAACTGAGTTTTCTGTGGCTTTTAAATTCAGAGCAGCCAGCAGCATCAGCTGGAAAACACAGATGAAAAGTCTGAAACCTCGATGAGCCCCATTATCAGTGAGGTACCTGTGCTCCTTGTGCTCTGACAGGAGGCAGCTGCGGCAGGTGAGCGTGTCGCAGGTCTCACAAAACAGCTTCAGGGGCTCCTGAGGGTGCGCTGGACACGACAAGGAGAACTCCCTCGCTTCACCTTCAGCTGCTGAGGAATGTAAAGCAAGGGGTCATTGACAAGGCTGAGAGCTCAGATAAAGAGTAACCAAACTCACAATTTCATGGAAAGTCTCCATGATATTTTTAAAAGGCACAGAACCTGGAACCATCTGATTATCTGAAGCTGGGTTTGTTTGTGTTTTTTCCTTATGCATCCTACAAACTGAGCACACCAGAGGGGCTCAGGAGCAAGCCATTGAAACAAATCATACTGTCCTCTGAACCCTCATGAGTTTAAGTATCATGATTTGGAACACCTGCCTCACAACTTTAAATGCCCAGATTTGGTAAACCACTCTACACAACTGTATTTTAAAGTATAGAATAGCAAATACATTACATAAACTTGTGGTCACAGCTGAAGCAAGGAAATCCTTTGTTCTTAAAAAATCGCATGAGCAATTTTTTTTCCAAATTTGTGTTTGTTGCAATCCAGTTCATATACTTCAGCAGCTGGGGCTGATATTAGGCCTAAAATCCGTTCTTAAAAGGATTTTCTAAAGAGTAATGTGATAAAGAGTAAGGACAGACAGTGGGCATGTAAAGTGGAAGTGTTGCTTCTGTACAGTCTATTCTTGCCCTTTTTCTGAATGGTAGAATTGTTTTAGAAAAAAGCAACACTGTCAACAAAAGATGCCAGAAAAAGACAAAGCCAAACTGTGGCAAAAGAAACCCTCTACCACCAAAGAAAAGCTCAATTGCTTCCTCAAGGTACTCCAAAAAAGACACTGTCCCATTATCCTTTACCAGCACATGAGAAATTAAACAAAATCATTATTAGATAACACATATTGATAAAAACTTTAAATTATATAAAAGCATTAGTTATTTATACATCATTATCTGCTCATATGAAATGAGAAGAAGTATTCCCATTTTCCCACAGCAAACCTATCTTACTTACCTAAACATTTTAAAACCCCAACCTGTGGCAGAGACTGTGCTCTCATGCTGTAGCAAAATGAAGCCTTTTATAGAATCAAGCTTCTGAAGTGATAACTATTGCAATAACACAGACCCACAGAGTACAGCAAGCTATACTGGCTCAGTCACTTCATTTTCAAATTGCAAAATGCACAACAGAGAAGTAGAAAGGCTAAGAAAATCTCATGGCTAACAATGACAGTGCAAATATGGAGAAAATCCATGTTACTCTAAAAAACACATGTCAAATTGCCCAGTTTTTAGATTGCTATCTACTCTAAATATTTCTGAGGAGGTTGATTTATTTCCTCCAGTTCAACTGAGTTTCCTTCCACCTTCTTAATGTGCAAGAAGGTGATTTGTGACAGATTAGGCCAAGATTTTATATAACAGCCTTACATAGCTTATATTGTAATGAATTATTTGCTGCAGTATCATGCTTTATTCTTCAGGGAAGTTTATTGGTTTATATCATTATGGAATCAAATGCCAATAGATAGCATTAATAAAGGAGGAAAATAGATTAGGGTCTTTTTAACCCACTCCAATATTTTCTACTAGAAAGGAGCAAATTGAACTCACCTTGACAGCAAATTTTTTTCTGATTATACTGCAAATATGTACTTTTGTATTAAAACCTGCAGCTGACAAGCAACTAAGGAGGTTGTACAACCAATATATATCCAATGTGGATGTCAAAGATCATCCCCTATGTGATCAGATTTTACATCTTAAAAGGAAAAAAAAAAAAGACCATAATAACTTCCTGAAGGTTTATGGACTGGAAAAGCCTCTCAAAGTGTTCAGTATCTGCAGAGCATACAAGCTGTTTCTCTGTAAACTCAAGATCAAGTTTTCCATATTAAACTCAAACTTATAATGAGATGTGGTCTTTAAGGTCCATGTATCATGAAGTCACAATCCTATATAATGATTTCCCCCTGTTTCTCTCTCTGAACGGTCCTTCAGCCTTTGGGTGATTGGAACCATCCCAGAGAATTCATTGTGGTTTTTTAATACCGTGTCAGATTTAAGAGACAAGCAGATTTTAAATGCAAAATAAGAATAAAATCAGTATTATTTAATTGCAACACAGACCCACAGCCTGTGCCACTGGTAATCCCCTGACTCAATTGACATATCAGTGAGAACTGCCACTGAGCCATGGCATTCTTGACCTACTTTTTACTCACCTCAGAGCAACACTTTTCAGTTTTGAAATAAGTTTAATACTTAGAAATCAAGTACTAAACAAGGGCACAACCCTGTTTTTTCTAGAAGCAGGTATCTAACCACAACTATCCATTTTAGCTTCTTAAAAAGCAGCTCACTTGGTGACCAGAGAAAGCTCAGTTGCCCTAAATTCTGATAATTCACCATTTGATTCACCATTTTCTACAGCCTATATTTTCTTTATCTCAGGTGGATCTCTTGAAAAATTAACAGAAAGTTTTAAATCTCTGTTCCTCTGATCAGTTGATGTCAGCTATGGAAAAGCAATCTCATCTTAGCTAATAGAAAAAATTAATAGAAATAGGAAGGATTTGATGTGTTTGGTGAGGGTGTTTTGCTACTTTCCTTCATTTCTGACCCGAGGAATCTAACACTTGTCAGATGACAAAAGAAGGTCTGGCCCTTACAAGGGAAATGGCAAAAGACAGAACAGTTTAAAGGTGCAAGATCTTTTAATAGTTACAAGGGCTTACAAAGAAGGTGGCTGTTTTAAGAACACCATACACAGACTGAAAATAGTGAATGAATCTCAAAACAGAGAATGCTTTATTTCCAGAAGGAAAAAAAAAACCCAAACCACCAGTCTCAGTTCTAGTAAATCCTAGTATTTGCTTTCTTTGAACTATTCTGAAGGGAAATCTATGTCCAAAATAGATAAAACCTACATAAATAATAACAATAATTTTAAAAGCACAAATTACATTCCAAATAATTTCTATATTAACTAGTCTATATATGAACTACCAACCTCCTTGTTCATGTTTTTTCAGCACATGGAATTTAGTACTAAACTAGAATTCTTTCTCATGTTTTCATGTGTCTGCATCTTTTTATTTATATAGCACATACAAACCTACAGCTAAGCTACACATATAATTTCTTACCAGGATTTGTCAACAATATGAGCTGGTAATCTTAGCTAAAGTGACATGAAATTACAAACAGTTGGAGCCTCAAACCACAGTCCTTATCTTGTCATCAACTCGAGAAGAAAAACATTGTCCATCCAATCAGGACTTTTGAGGGGAGACTGGGGGACTTCAGTTTACATTATTCTCTAGAAAAGACCCAAAAAACATTTAAATGTACTCTGTGCCTTTTTATTATTACCATTCTTATGGACTTCTTTTGTTTACACTTTATTTGGCAATGGCATATTTTGTCTCAAGTGCCTCAAACTCTGTTTGCTATGACCACCCAGTACTTAAAAAATTCCATCTATGGCAAGTCTAGACTTCTACAAGCAAAAGCCTAAAGAAAAGAAAATAAAAAGAATAATCAGTTGGCTATTTTTATTCCTTTTTCTGTCCTTCATTTTCCTTATGAAGAAGAATGAGCATGCAGCATAAATTCTTATTTTAAGTTAAAAATTGCTTATGTAAGTTTAGGTAAGCACACTCTGCAGCAGATTTCTGACATATGAGTAAAGAAAATAATGAGTAATAATAGGAGATGGTAAAACTTCCTGTAGATCACTGTTGTATAGGGATGAGACATATCTGCCAGTGGGCTTAATTTGTGCTTGCTCATATGCACTCAGGAGACATTTCTCACTCCAGGCTTAGGAAAGGAACATCCTGTAGTGATCAGAGCCTTTTGCTGTCTGTGACTCCCTCACACACCTTGTCCACATGCACAGGCATTGCTTTGCCATGGTTTCCTCACTGAAATTACCCAAATTGGGACAGAAATACTGAAAGGGCAAGGCCTGTTGCTGTTGTAGCCCTCCCAACCCTGTCCCATCACTCCATAGATGGGAAAGGCATGTGGAGAAGATCCTATCTGTGAAACACAAATATCCAAACTTTTTCCCAATACTGTGGAATGCTGATTGTGCCAATGGCCCTAAAGCTGGAGAAAAATCACGTAATCTCTCGTTGACATGTACATATCCTTCTGAGTCACACAGACAGAGCCTGGTGTCCGTGGCACAGAGCCTGCAACTGCTCCTTTTGCAGCTGAATAACTGATGTGAGAAGAAACAGAATTCCAGTGTGTTCCCAGTACCTGTGCAGCCTTTCAGGGATACAGACAGGAAGCGGTCTCCAGGTTCCTTGCCATGTCTGTGCTCCTCTGTGCATGAGCTGCACAACCACCTATTGCACCTTGTACAGAGGCTGTGGGCAGGTCTCTTCTCTTTGCACATGGAGCAGCTCTGAGAACAGAAAGTGCAATTACACACATGCATAACAAATCAGCTGTACAAACTCTTATCTTTAATAGACTGTGATTCAGATTGCTAAGCTTAATATTTTTTGTCCTCAGACTAAAGCAATTCAATTTATTTTAAGAATCTGGTTGTAACTGCATAACATTCAGAAAAATACATAAAACATCCTAATGGTGAGACAATTTAGAAAACAACATGGGGACACCCACGTACTGTTAATGAAAAACTTAGCTCCTATCCTCTAAAGAGTTGATCAGAAATGAGCTCAATTTATGCCTTGATATCACATGTGGTGAACTGGAAGCACAAGGCACAGGAATGTGAGAAGAACTGGAAACCTTAATTAAGTATTCTCTCTATTGATTCAAGAGCTTAGGGAATGCCCTTTGCTGTACAGGCCATGCTGCCTGGACATGTCACTAAGGGGGAAATGAACAGAGCAGCACATAAATGAAGTGGGTAATTCAACATTTGGTATCCAGAATGACATCAAGAGTAATTTCAAGATAGCTACAATGACAATTCTTTT